>WJFB01000716.1:0-49706 GCA_009870185.1 Pygmarrhopalites habei | reverse complement strand
TAGAGTATCAGTACAATTTTTCACATGAAGTTTGGGTGCTTACAAAAATCGTTCGCGATGATATAAGAACCCAAATCAAAGGCTGGACAACAAAATGTGTACAGGGTCAGAAAAACTGAAGAGTTGGTTCCCCGCCGAAGGCGGGGAAAACCAACTCATTTTTAATAATATTGCAGTACATATGTAATTAATTAATTTTTTTTAATCTGATGTCTTCTTGACTACATTCATACAAGATGAGTTTACGGTATTGTAAACAATCTAGATCTACATCCTTCACAGACTCTATTTCCGGTTGAAACGTCAAAGTACGTCAAGATTTCTTTCGAGTAAATACAAACAAATGAACAACGATTTTTTTAGCCAGGAGAAAGAGGGGAAAGTCATCATCTCTCCAGGTTGAATGAATGAAAAAAGATTTCGATAGAGTCTTTTCTCTGAAAGTGACTTTTTGGAAATTGTAAGTATTACGTTTTAAATCATGGATTTTAATTGACTGATTATGTAATCCATGGATTATGACCTGCAATCCAAATAGTACACAATTTTACTGAATAAAAATAAACAGGATTGTCTGGGTATGACGTCAAGTCTTGCTTTTATTATTGAACCATTAAAATGCGTTACACGGTCATTAAATCCAAATTTAATTTAACAATACACATTTCTCTTGTACATGTAACAAAGTAGACGGAGTCAAATGGTCCTTGAGCCCTTGAGCATGTATGCACGTGTTTCGTGGATGGGTAGTGTGGGTACACATAATTTTTATATAAATGAATGAATGAACTGTATTCTGTGCTTTTCTGGTCATTAAATAATTCGTTGATCTGGTCAAACGTGAAACGGCACCGATCAAAGTAAAATCATCATTTCAATCTTTAGAAATACTTAGAATAGGCAACTGCCTCCCATGCATCCTGCATATATTAAGTCATGTATTATTTATTTAAAGTTTCCATGTCTCAGCTTAAGAAGCACATTAAAAGTAATTTTTCCCTTTGTAGTTTGTACACTTGAACCCTTATATAATATGAATGTACAATATATGTATTCTTTAGATTAGATATAAATACAAAATAAAAAAATTCATATCATCATCATCTGTCATCATATCATTGACTCTGTGGACTCCAAAGTATTAAAAATATTTAGATATACTATTTTAACAATAAATGTTGTTCATTTTCTCCACTCCCTCCTTCTTCTCCTCTCTTTCTCTCACAGTTTTGTATTTTCTGGTGGTCCATAGGAAGGAGTCGTCCTACTAAATCACTTTCTTATTTCTTATCCTCTAAATACGATAAAATAAAATGAATAACATGGCTTTGACTATGTCCCTAAACAAATTTCATAAATAATGAGATACACAAAAGTACAATAAGTTAAGATTAGAGAGCTCGTGTTGTGACAACAGAGTATGAGAGAGAGACGATTATTACTTTGTATGTTTATACAGAATTTTGTATAATGGTTTCTCTCTACTATCTCTGTACAAGAACTGAAAATACTGTGCAAAATAAAGAGGAAGAGGGTGGAGGCGGAGGAGGAGGAGAAAGGCGAGACAAAACGGCTGGGCTTCTCTCGATTGCATGTTAACAATTTCACCTGCTGTGCAGAGGGGGGCTCAAGGTCGCTCTGCCTGTGGTCTCTTCTCGAAGAGAGAAAGAGAGAGAGAGGAACAGAGTCTTTATCTTGAACTTGCTGCTGCTACTCCTACTAAGACTTTCCAAAGTCTCATAGATTCCTAGAGAAGATAGAGGGAAAGAGAGAAAAAATAAATATTTTTTATTACACTTTACCACATCTTCCCTTGACATTCACATCACATGCTTAACGTCACCCAAACCACGGTAATCATAAATAAACTTTTTACGATATACTAAACACACACAAACATACACCCTGTGTCATAGTCATGTACAACTAAAATGAAGCTGAGGGTGTGGAGAGGAGAGGGGAGGCGTGGGCGAGGCACGGGAGGTAGTGAAAAAACCTTTCAAAAAAAGTGAATTTCAGAGACTTCTACTCTTTACAAAAATTGAATGACATACACACAGGATGACACATAAAACGACAATACTTTTACACACTTTCGACTGGAAAGGACTTTCTTTTTGAAGGTAAAAGTACTCAGCAAAATAAAACAAATTGCAGTCAGTGCACTAGGAACCTACATACAGTTGAGTCATGATTGAACTTGTGAATTAAAGGCACGATTTTCTATTTAAATGAAATTTGCTTTAAATTCTAAGTTCCAAAAGTGGGGTAAGTGTTTCAAAATGTATACATACCGATCGAGTGTGTATGTGGAAGATGCGTAGACTCTATAGGAATAGGGCTGGTGATTCCGTTGAGCAGTATTGTCCTCTGATTACATTGATGGTATAGATGTGTAGACCATGGGTTTCTCCTTACACCGTGCTCCAGATACCCGATGAGATGGTAGAGAGAAAGGGGAGAGGAGAGAGGAGAGTCTAAAGGAATGGCGTTGAATACATCTCTGTGGAGTACACAGTGAAGGAGAGAGAGAAGGAAGGAAATGATGGCAACCAACCAGAGCGTTGGAATAGGATTAGGAACAGAGGAGGAGTGTAGGTAGAGTGATGAGCAAAAGATGCATCTTCTTTTTGTCTTGGTATGGGTGGTGGGGAGCAAGTGAATTGGTCGATACCATCGGCTCATTCACACCCGCATGAGAGTGACGAGAATCTAAAGCACAAAAAGATTTCCATCCATACCAACCTCTTTCTTTCCCTCCCTCCTTCTTCTTTGATAATGTACATTCACTTTCTCCCTCAGAGAGAAAAGGGGCGAGTGGAGGGAAAGTCACAACTCAATGCTTTCTCTACTTGCTCTCATTCTAATTCCATGTCCCTGGAAAAAGTAGAGTAGAGTTTGTACATGTGTGCGTGTGAGAGGGAAGCTCCCTTAACGTTGTCCTGTAATTCTCAAGCGAATGTACACACTACGTTCAATTCCTTCCCTCCTTCTTCCTTCCTTGAATGATCTTTGGCTTCTAACTAGCTCTAGCCAGCAATCTAAACGACTTCGCACCATTCCAATTTCCATATCTTGTCTTGTTGACTATCCCACTGGATTCAACGTTGCTTTAAACTCTCCTCCTTCTCTCTCTCTCTCTCTTTTACCCACCATTTTCTCCTCGTCGATACTCTGTACATAAATTAAATCCTGTACTTTTTTAATTAAACTTATGACAAGATTCCCTTCCTTTTTTCTGCGAAAGTCTCTCTCGGCTCTACTTTCCTTCAATGATTAGTTTTTGTGAAGGGGAAAGTAGAACGGTGTGTGTCTGCGTGTGTATGGTGTGTGTGGGCTTGGAAAGAACACATTCTGCCTACTCTATTCTCTCTCTTCCCTCTCTCTCTAAAGTTCAGTTTAAAGTGGCTGCGAGGATGGGGACTGGTTTTGTGGATTGAAAATGTTTCCCCTCCACACACACACACACTCTCGGTTGTCTTCCACCACCACTTGTTCTTATCCGATCCTTCGTTCCATCCATTGTTCTCCAGACATTTATGATGATCTACTTCTATCTCTCTTTCTCATTTCACTTGTCCTCGCCTCTTCTAATCTCACACACACGCACCCACTCCTCCTCTCTCCTCCTCTCTCCTCCTTTTCCCTGATGCGAGAAGGATTTTTTGGGAAACTCTTGACAATCGTGCTTTCCCTCAGCACATTCTATATTGGGGAGATGTGAAAGCAGGGGAAAGTTTTTTTTTGGTTTCTCAGTGTAACACAATCTGGCATTGAATAGTAGAAAATTATTGGATTTTAAAATACATTTATTTTAATTGTCAAAAAATTTTACATTGTATGCTTTAGTATGTAGACTGTATTTTTGAATGGAAACTTTCAAGTTACGCAATTCCTACATTCGCCCCTGAATTTTCGCCCCTCTGTATAATATGACAGATGTTGTATGTATTACACAGGCGTACATATGTATAATAGATTTTCATTCACATTTCCTGAACGAAATGTAGGGAGAATGTGTACGAGAAGGAAATTTAATACACACTTTGTTAAATTATACCATAGCCAGGAGGAGGAAAGGGAAGAGAAGGAAGGAGTCTAAATGGTTTCAAGTTGAAGGCCATGTGGCAAAAAAAGGGAAACTTGTTCTGTTTAATGCCAAGAGCATGCTCGTATCAATTCATATTCCGTTGTATTATGAACTCCATCATAATAATGCATAAAGAATAGTAGTAGTGCTGAAGGATGAGTAGGAAAGAACCTTCCTCAAACTAACCCATAACATTGTCAATTCATGAAGGAGAGAGTGTGGAAGGAGGAGGGAAGGAGGCGAAACAGTTTTTGTGTAATCTTTTATGGAGTTTTGTGTCAAGCTTATCCTATTAGAAGAGAGAGAGAGAAGGATGGAAGCTTTCCCCTATTATTTTCTCTTCTTTCTCAATTCCCGCAAATTCACGTTCGAGTCATTTATGACAGTTAAGTGTGAAGAGGGTCGTTCAGTAAATTATCAATTATTCTCAACCCTCCTCCTCTGCATAATTTCAAGAGACCACACCACACCGTATTATCCTTGATAGAACCCGGCCAAGGCAGAAGATTGAAGTAAAAATTCGAGAAAATGGCAATTTTTAATTTAATCCTTGAAGTATCTACAAATTAAACTGCTCAGAACTACAAAACGTTTTTCCAATTTTTATAGCGTTGGGAGAAAATTAGGATGGGATTTTATTACGTGAAATACGGTATGTGAAGGAGTCCTCACTTAAAATGTGAAATTATGAACAGCAGAGGACTGGATGAAGTGCGCAAAATAATTAGAATTAATGTTTCCTCACAAATTCTAAAAACAGCCGCCACTTCCATTAATTGTGATTAATAAAAATAGGAAATGATACTGTTGATACACTAAGAAAAAGAAATGGGAATGGTGGCTCATATAAGACACATAAGTTTGAAAGATGTATGTGTGTTAGACTTACGTCGTGGGAAGACTCGAAGAGTAACAGAAGCTGGGTAAACGTTTGTACCGCCACAGGAATATTTCCCTGCATCCCTGGACCCGATCCTCACAATGACTAGGTGAGAGATGGTGGTGAAAAGGGATTTCTCCGTCTCAATGTTGATACCTCCCCGGATCACACTGTTATCCTTCACGGGTCTGTCTTGGTGGTACCAAGTCACATTGGTGGGTGGGGAGAGGCCAGGATGTGAGAGGATGCATGTGAAGTTGGCATGACTCCCCTCCACAATCTCTACTTCTAATGGGCCGAAAATTCTGGCTTCTATCACTGCCAATGAATAAAATATCATGAGTAAAGAAGAAGAGCTCAAAATTTTCTCCACCTCCTCTCCTCCTCCTCCTTCTCCTTCCTAACACCCACAAAGAGAGGCAAAGTTCCTTTCCCAGTCATAAAGCTGACTTATCCCTTTAGCTCAGATGTGGAGAAAATAAATTTCTCCATCCTCCTCCTCCCCTCCTCCTCCCCTCCTCCTCTTCCTCTCTTTTGCTTTATAGTTTGCATTGATTTTCCTGTGTGTGTGTTTGTGTAATATAGTCTCGCTTTCTCTGGCTATAGATCAAAATTTTGCGTGTAATTTTACACAGACTAAAAATAAATCATATTTTATATCCCCCTCCTCCCAAAAAATTTACACTCTACACTACTCCTTACTCCGTATTTTACACGAGACTATCAAAACATATTTTTAACGATATCTATAATAACGTTTCATTTCTTCATACTACAAATATCATAAAAGTGTATTAAAATGTGTACATAATTTTTACAATACTGATTTTCCCGTGATACATATACACACATAGCAGGAGTGTGTAATATAGGAAACATAAAAATGAAAAGTAATTATAGTCCTTGAGAAAAAAATTTATGAACCTCATCAGTTTTTCTCTTCCTACAGCTTTTCTCTTTTGGCTGGGCAATGCAATGGCGGAAAAAGTAAAGGGGAGCGAAGGGCTTGGACAAGGAAATGATTGAGGAGTTTATAATCGTCGGTTGGTTTGTGTGTGTGTGGTTCCCTTTCAGGATTTTAGCTGTGGCTTGAGGTTTATGCCAACACAGTTTAGATAGAGAGAGAGAGAATTGAGGCTGGTAAATCACATGAGATGGACACAGTATGTAGTTTGTCTGTTGTATACATGCATTAACTATATAAACTATAGTTTTTTCCCGGAACGAATGCTTGCCCTCTTTTGTTTCATGGTTTACAGAAGAGGAGAAGAGAGAGGGTCGTCAATGGCCTGTACCCTTCCTATATTTTATATATAGATTAAAACTGGGAGAAAAAAACAAGAAAGAGGAGCAGGAGGGATAATGGGCGTAGTCAATGTTGAACATTACGATTAGCGTTACATTGCACTTGGACTTTCTCTCTACCTCTCCTCCTCCTCCTCCTCCCTTTCTCTTCTCTCTCTCTGTGAAATTCCAAAAGAGAGAGAGAGAAAGAAGGGGGAGAAAAACAAAACCCACAGGGGCTAATGCACTTCTGGCTCTGACATTGATACGTGTTCCTCTTTTCCACACACACACACACGGAACTGATTTCCTGGTAATGACCATGCATTAGCCTTTCCATTGATGGACGAACGTTGGTTGAGTGTGTGTGTGTGTAGTGGGGAAATGTGGTGTTGTGTGTGTTTGTGGGTGTGTGGATAGAGTCGTACACTGGTGATGATAGAATGATCTCAGGAAATTATTTTTCTTTTATTTATTTTACTAATTTCAACTTTCTCCCCTTCCCTGCCTCCATCTTCTCCTCCTATTCCTATATTTTTTATTAATCTCTCAAAAGCAATTGTATATAATATCCTTATTGTATTATTATTGACTCTCATATGTGTATACATTATTAGCTATAAAAATGGTAAATATTGGGAGAAAGGAGGAACGTTGAGTTACACGACAATTTTTTTTGGTAGAAAGTATTAACAGGGAACTATAACAAAGAAATTGTAGTGTATTGAAACGTCCTTCAACGTACACACGCACGTACACACACTTGTATGAAAGATTGCCTTTACTATGTAAACCTTTTGTAGAGACTAGACCCTCGTTTCTCCTCCTCCTCCTCCTCCTCCTCCTCCTCCTCCTCCTCCTCCTCCTGCTAGTGAATGAGGGGTAACTTAATGGTCTATTTTATTTCGATCCGCGTTATAAATTACATTTGAAAGTAATTGAGTGGACGGTGGAATGATTCAAGAAAATTTTCCCCTCCTCCTCCTCCTCCTCCTTCTACTCCTCATCCACATCCACAGCTTTATACCCCACGTCCAGCAACGTTTGTTTGTTTGAGGAAGATTCGATTTATTATTCTGTCAGAATCAGAATGAGCCACATTTTGGAGAACGCCGCTTTGTATAATACTCTTCTTGTACAGTGCACAAATGTAACCTTGCCTCTGCTTTCCTAATGTAATGACCACACACGCCCCCCTCCCTCTCTCTCTCTCTCGTTTTTTTCGACTGCTGCATTCTGCAATGGGCAATGCAATACGAAAATCAATCTAAAATGGTATAGTTTGTGCCACCTACATACAAGTATAAATGGCAATGTTATTATTATACACAAACTTTTTTGTTTCTACTTTCTCTTTTCTCCTGAATGTATCTTGTGTCTGTAGAATATTTCAATGCATCCTGCATTGAGTTCCATGCAGGTAATGATATTAATATTACTTGTATATAATTTTGTAAATAGCTTTTTGAATCCCTGAGACGAGTAAAGAAAGTCTACTGCTCCTCTCTCTCTCTCTCTCTCTCTCTCTCTGTGTATTGTTTAAGTACTCCCTTCGCTTATTTTTTACACATTTATAAGCCTTTTCATAGACACATTTTATACTCGTGGAGGAGAAGGAAGAGTGCGTGAGAGAAAGAGGGTCTCTGTGTGTGTGAAGGTTCTGGAGGCAGGGCTCATCATGAAATTGTAAAAGATTAGCACAACTTCTGGCTCATTTGCAGAGGGAATGAGTGAGTACGACTGGGGAATAAAATAGGTCATATGATTTCCATAATCCCTGGAAGAGCTCTCCTCCCCCTTCTCTTCTCTCCCTTTCTGTACACATTCACACTCATCAGAGAAGGGAGGGAAGAGAAGAGGGGAGTTGAGAGTTGGAGTACCGAGTTAAATTGAAGAGTCCAAAATGCATATGCATATTGTGCTGATGAAAAAGCTCTTGACGTTTTTTCATCAACCACACTTGAGCATCTCTCTCTCTCTCTCCATCCTCTACCATTGTATCCTTTTCCTTTTTCATCCCAGCTCCTCCACCTTTCTCTTTTCATAGCACTGTACGTAAGAGAGAAAGAGAAGAGAGAGTGAGAGAGAAGAGCCAGCGTAAATTTAACACCTCAAACGAATGAATAGAAATCCTTCTCTCTCCTCTTCTCACTAACTTCTCACAGTACACACTGATGTGTCAGTGTTCTGTGTGTGTGTGTGTGATGGGTAAGAAGAACCTAGTACTTTATATATAGTCATGATGATTGTCTGTAGTCTGTAGTGTGTGAAAATTCCCTCGGAACTAATTCTAAAATTCAGATTCAAAGCCTTTAGTCCTCCTTTTCTTTTCCTTCTCCTTCTTCCTTCTCCTTCCTCTTCTCCTTCATTTCTCCGTCTGCTCCCTGTCAAGTATTAGGGGTGTAAGTGTAAAGAAAAGCTTTTTATTCATTAGGAAGAAAGTCCCAAAGTCAAAGATCCAAAGTCCCCCTTGTACGCACGCACACACACACAAGGGGGAGCTTTCTCCATTGCTTTCTCCTTCCTTCCTTTCTCTCTACTTTCTTCCTAGCTCTTTTTCCCAGTGTTATTTGTCACAAGAATCCATGGTGAAAATTTCTCAATTAAGCTCTGCTTTAGGGCTGACAGAGATTTGCAATTATGATTATATTTAGCTAGATGTCCATGATACGCACACAGACACTGTGAGCTGGAATATGTCTTCAAAATTTTGAAGCTTTTTGAGGACCTCGTGAGTCATGAGTGCACGGTAAGAAAGGAATGTCAGTTGATGATATTAAAGGGAAAGTTGCAAATGTTTAATACGTATAGCCAAAATTCACACCCAAGAAGAAGATTTTGAAATGGAATTTCTAATACTGCCACTTATCATAAAGTACTTTCTTTATAATATAATCATGTTTTCGAAAATTTTTCTAAAAATTTGGAATTCTTATCAAAGCTTGAACTTCCTTTCGATATAGATTTAAAAAATTCAGTCGGACTATTAACCGTAGAATAGCTTAATGTAAATCTCATATTGGTTTAAATCTACCAGCTGAAGGCAAAGAATTTCAAAAATCCGCGAATGTGGATCAAAAACGTTGGGTTGAGATCGAATGATAGATAAGAGTGTAAACCCTCTTCAAATTGTCTACAGATTAGGTTTCCAGGATGATCTCTTCTGATCCAGTATCCTCCTGTCAGTCATACACAAACAGGCTGTGTACAATACAATTGACTCAAAAGATGTACACAAGGATGATGCTTAGTCCCGTCTGTCATGGAGTGAAGGATATTCCTCGAGTAGGATAGGAGGGCATATGCTTATCAAATATAATCCAAGGGATACAAGGGAGCAGAGAGACGACGCTGAGACTCTCCCTTGTCCTCGTGTGCGTGTGTGTGTGTGAGAATATTTGCATTTATAGTTAGTGGGAAGAGGGAATCAGTTAAGCGACAAAAGTGGAAAGAGGGAGGGTGGGAGGGGATGGAAGGGAAGGCATTAAATTAGAAGGAGCCGAAAGCAAACTGGAGAGAGAGAGAGAGAGTTGAGTAAATTGTTACTCTACAGATAGTATAATAAAAAGCATCTGAGATACTATACATAGTCCATGTGTGTGTGTGTGTAGTATTGACATTGAACACAAGACATGGTTATTCCATCTTGACAAATATTCTTGGTCTATTTGCATAATTTTCCTTAGATATTCCATTATATCCCTATCCCATGCAAATGCTTCCCTTTCTCTCTCTCACTCTCATGGTTCCCTAAATTTTCCACCCCAAGGCATTTTCTTGAAGACTCCCTAACTTTCCACACCTAGGAAACGGGGGAGAGGAAAAAGGAAGGAATGGAGCGTCATACCCAGGCAGTCCTTCACATAATATTATTATACTTCCGTCAAAATTTGCATTCATCTCATTATGAATGCGCGAGGAGAGGAATGAAAAGAGAGGAACAGAGGGGAAGAAGGAAAGTTTATTATTACACTGCTCCTTACCTTTAGCCTCTCTTTTACGCAGAATCGTAGGTATAAAAATATTATTTTAATGTATATCTCTATATTTTGAAATTACTGTCAAATCGAAATAATTCTAATATTCTCTTGGGTAACTTTGCCATTTGAAACAATTAATACTTTTGTATGCTAGTTATACAGTAAACAGAAATTGACAACCACACAACTTAAGATAAATACATTTTCCGTAAAAATGAGTCTATAATCATAATTGAATTGATGGGATTTTTAAAAAATTATTTTAAATTCACAACTTTACCTTTTGGTCTGGCTTCAAATTTGGAATCCAACTGTACAGGTGAAGAGCCCTGTATCCTCCAACCCGCCACCTTCATTTTTGAGTCATCGCTGAGAGAACCTGTGTTTGGTTGTCACAAAAAAGGGAAAAGAAAAAAAAGTGAGATGAGATGAGAAAAAAATACATATAGAAAAAAAGAGACACGGATGACAGAATGACAAACGAACAAGAGAAAATTTTCTTGGTGCTCTGAGGAAATGCAATAAGAAGAATGCCGTAATTGAATTGAGAGGATAGAGAGCCCAGACAATTTGATTAATTCTCAAGAAAATTTTGCACGTCTAGCGTAGCTTCCTCAGGCCCTCTCTCCTCCTCCTCCTCCTCTCTTCCCCCACTTCCTCTAACTCGAATTGTTCAGTCGTCTCCCTTCACCTTTGTGAGAGAGAGAGTGAAAGAAGTGAAAAGAGAAAGAGAAAGCTCAAAACGGTTAATTTTGGCTTTTGCCATTTCTTTCTAGGCAATAAATTTTAACAAATTGTTTAAAACTTTGGTTGTCTTTCCCATACATTCGCCCTCTTACCCTCATACACCTATTGTACAACTACACACATAGTGTAGTGCTCATAGTCCCACCATTTTTGACAGAGTCTCTCTTTGTTTGTGGTAATATATCCGTTTGTACGGATACCCCTAGTTAGGAGAAAAGAGGGAAAGAAGAGACTGTCAAGGTGAGTTTGGTCTATACATGTGTGTGTGGTGTGCACCAGCTTGTGTCGTCTCAATTATCTTTGTAAGTAATGTAAAGAGAAAAAGAATAGGGGTAAGATACACACGTACACTTACACTTTACACAGATATATTCTTTTCCCGTTCAGACCAGCGTGAAAAGAGAAGTTACTTTTATACTTCACGCTTGAACTTTGTCAAGGAAGCAAGCAGGTCGGAAAAATTGCTCTCACTTTTGTTTTCTCTTTCTCCTCTCCTTTCTCCCTTTCCCTTTCTCCCTCTTCCTCTTCTCGACTTTGTAGTTGTCAAGACGGAAGTAAAAGTAACCCTAGGCAGAGCCAATTAACCCAACTGGAGGATCAAAGATCGAAATGAAAATTTCTTTTCTCTAACTCTATCCTCTTTCCGCTTTCTCTGTACCCTCAACTCCCAACTCCCTCCCTCCCTTCTCCATTGCTTTTCCCTCCACCCTCTTTCTTGGCACATGGAAGGGTTGTATGGCAAAATTTATTTTAAAAAACGATTAAAGACGTCAACGTCAACATGTCATCAGCTAATTTCAAGTTTACTCTCTCCCCTCCTCTCTCTCTCTCTCTCTTTCCGTTCTCTCACTCTTGCTTTCCCCGTCCAAAATTACTTGAATCTTTCCCCGTCATTAGTTTCATATATTATGGTGAAGGCGGGAGGGAGGAGGAGGGATAGAGAGAGAGGAGAAGGCGGTGGAAGAAGAGAGACAGAGACACAGTTTCCAATTCACAAAACTTAATGAATATCTCATGATTGCGTCACATCTTGAAATCTTGAGTCACTTTCCCCAAAAATTTCTCTTTATTCTCCACATAACGGTTATAGAACTGTTCCTTCTCTCCTTCTCTCTCTCTCTCTCTAGCCTCCAATTCGACGCTTACCCGCCTGCCCGTCCATATACTCATATGTACATACGAGCCACGTCAAAGTCTCACCCTCCCCTTCCCTCTTCTTTGAAGCATATGGCTAAAATGACTGTCATTTTTTTCATTTTGCAATTTTCATAATTTATACGTCACTCTACTCTTTAGGTCTCTGATCCTCCAAGGAAGGGGTGTGCATATTGAGAGACGGTATGCATGCATGTGTGTGGACACAAAAAAGAGGTTAGGAAAATTTCTGGCTGACGGAGAAAATGACGGCGGTTTCGGGTGGCCTTGAGTTGAGAAAGAGAGAGAGAGAAAGAGAAAGAGTGTCGCGTCGTCACACTTACCAAAAACGATTAGATGGAGAGTGGCTGTCATTTCAGGCACGGTGTTGACCTGGCATTGATATGCACCCGAATCTTTCTTCTGAACCGCTGTAATTTTGAGCGTCCACGAATTGGGAAGTTTTCCTTGACTGAGACTGACACGCGGGTCGTTGGTGTATATGTGATTCCCGGATGTGAGAATATGGAGGTCTCGACGACGGATCCAACTGACCTGTAGAAAGAAAATTGAAGATTTAATTAAACTTCTACAATTTAAGCAAAAAAAGAAAAGAGAGAAGGACATGGATGAAGTTCGAAGAAATTTGAACACATTTTTATTATTAAAAAAATTTTTAGACTTGAAATGGATGAGTCATATTTGGATTTTTTTGCAAAATGTAAGATCCATTTTTTGAGAAAAAACTTTTTAGCAATGAAGAGTAAAAATGCTAGCATACTTGTCACTGACAAGTTAAAAAACAATAAAAGTTAACTTTGTGAATAAACTACTATTTGGAAGCGGTACGTAAACATCGATTGTTTTCTATTTTCCATGAAAATCCCGTTTCCCGGAATAAACAAAAATCAGGGAGAAAGTTGAAAGAGAGAATAAAAATTTTAAATTAGAGCCTCAGTTGGGAATAGGAGAAAGGATGGTGGAATCAGGGAGGGAGAGAGAGAGACTATAATTTCACAATTTCTACTTAATAATAAATAGAATGCAGTTGGCATTCGCATTTCATCATCATCACTGACGATGAAAAGCCGTTGATGCATGTCAAACAGAATAAAGAGAGAAAGGGAAAGGAAAAGAGAGAGAGAGAGAGAGAGGGGGGAAGAGTCGTGCTGGAGTTCAGTCAATGGGTCTGCATTTTAATTATGAAACCCATGAGTCCATCATCTATCATCATCGTCTCTCCTAATCGTCACTAATCAGCTCTCCGATGCACTAGCTGTGTATGTCTATGTGTGTGTGTGCTCTCTGACTCTCCCCTCTTCTCTCTCTGCTAACTCCAAGGAATGTGAATGTAGAGTAGACCAATAATGCAAGAGAAAACCTTCACATGCTTCGACTACGAATATAATCATTGTGAAAATTGTATTTTATTTTCATGACAGTTGTCTAGCCGGGAGCACACCATCTTTCTGTTCTATTTTGTTTGAACGACTGTACTGTACACATACATATGGCTGTCATTAACATTGGTTGAAAGAGAAAAGAAAAAAACAGAGTACAACAACACCCTATGAAACATCACATTGGAATTTCACTGATTGAACCCAAAAATCCTATCTAACTGTGTGATGCATTTGGTTTTTTTTCTTGTACTATAATGGCTTGGCTACAACTACAGCTCTGTATCTCTCACTCTCCGTCTCTACAGCCTCTACAGTTTCTACACCCACCCGCCGTGCTTCCTCACACCAGGATCCTTATCTCAAGACTCTGTCTCATGGCAATGCTCCATGAAAATCATACATGGTTGCATCCGCCGGTCTCTCCCTCACTCACCACTTTGCTCCAAAAGTTACCTAAGAGAAGCAATTGTGTAGTTATCTATTATTTTCAATTTGTACAATATGTACAGGATTAAACGGACCGTTCCGTCTGCACCTCAAGTCAAGCGTCATGCCTTTACCTCCCGCACAGATTTTTCAAATTGAAGGACAAGGTGCAAGGATCTAGACTGAACCTTCTCCAATAAGTTTCCGACGTCTCCCTACCCTCGCCTTGTTGTATTCCATTTGCATAAATTAAAAAGGGGAACATTTAATTGGAAATAATTCTGTGGGGCTGGTTGCTGATCTTGCCATTGGTATTTAGTACTTCAGTGTGCATAGAATAATTAAACGAATTCACTGGAAAGAATGATGCAGTCGTCAATAAATAGGAAATTTTATTTTTGGATCAAAATCCAACCCTTTTGATGATGTAATTTTCGGTTTGTAAATTATTTGGCCTGTAATTCCACAGGATTTTTGTTATGACCAGAGATTCACATGTAAATTGAGAGATCATTCAATTCATGACCTCTGAAAATTTGTCATTCAAAGTGTGTCAACAGAAGTGTCTCCCGAAGCTGTGGATTGAGTAGCTGTAAATGAGCAATGAAAAAGACAGGAAATCAGTGTAGATTTAAAGAGAGAGAGAGAAGGTCATAATTACACTTTTAAATTTGGGTGGGAAGGGAGAGCATAAAAAGTTTTATTAGAATAGATAAAATTCCCCATGGACAGTCTAAGACATTCCCTCCGTCACACTCACAACCACGTCCACACGTCGTCAAAACGTCTCGTATAATATCATGAAGGGGGTAAGTGTGTGTGTGTGTGTGTACACACCATCATCAAATACCTCTTCCTTGTACATGTAATATAAACAAGGAAGATAAAGAGGTAAGCAAAAGCAAAGGCAACGCTTTGGAATGTCAAGACATGGAACTTTTATTTTAGAATTTTTTCCATTTTCATTAGAATTTGATGATGTCTTAACTCTCATGTTTTACCATTTCTAGTCATTGCTACTTACGTCCTGCGTGGAGGATGAAAATGTGTGTTGTGATTTGTGTGTGAATGAAGTTGAGGGGAGAAAGGTCTCGGAGGTGTTTTGCATGTTGTGCGAAAAAAAATTCTCCTCCAGAATATGACTATAGTTGACATTCTCCTCCACTCCATTACAAAACTGAGGCATCTCAACTGTGGAATGGCAAATGGAGAATGAAGACCAGAGAGAAACCTCAAAACTTGTTCATATGTTCTATGACGTCGTAAAAAGTGAGAGAGGGAGAAAGAGAGATGGAAGAAGATAGACAGAAAGAAAGGAGATGCACTCGATTTCCTTGTATTATTATAGCTCATAAAAGTTGCAGAAGCACATGGAACACAGCCAGCTTACAGATTGAGCAGCCATTGCATTCTCCAAGTACTGTTGTGTGTGTGTGTGTGGTTATTTGTGCGTTTTCATACCCCCCTCTTTTACATGTGTATCCAGTATCTGGATATGTAGAATAAGAAGACCTGTGAAGTGTGATAAAAGAATTTTATGAGTATTATGACCAGGAAGAACCGCCAAGGGAGTCACACACCACACACACTAAGCACACACACACACTTACTCAAATGTCATCGTCCCGTGTGTCTCCGTCCTTAACCTATTTTGCACTTTATACAGTTTTCTAATGTAAATAGTATTTTTTTTTGAATTTTTCTCCTCTCCTACCCTCATATCAAAATGACAATAATTAAGTTCATGTATCCGGTTAGGGTTTAAAAAATATTTTATATACATTACACTTTCCTCATATTTTATACATAATCTTGTGCCATGTTTTTTGACAAGGGGAACGAGACGTACTAAATGTGTGACCCGTTTTTCTGTGTTTTTGGTTAACGTTCAACTTAACAAGTAGAAAATGTTTGCTAATGCTACTCAAATGACACCTACACAAATAGGCACGCAGTCGGAATAAAAAGAAGTTGGAGACGACATGTAATTGGGATTATGAAATACATTTTTTTGCAGTTTGTCTCGCCTGTGTTTGTATTCGTGTTAACTTGAAATTGATAAAGTACTTACATATGCTCTCATATATATGTGCATGTATTATCTTATGTACTGTCACTTCGTAATACACACTGTACAATATTTGCACGTAATAATTCGACGGCTCCCCTTTGCTGGAATTTGAGCTTGAGAAGGATGAAGAGTGGCTCTCAATCCAGGTGGTCGTTAAAAAAAGAGAAGAAAGCATATGGGAAGACATGTGTAAAATAAATAAGAATGACAGGATGCATACATGCGTCACCACCGACCGTCGTGTCAATACACACAGTTGACACAGACAGACAATATTTGATATTGGAAGTAGGGAAGGAGGAGGGAAAGAGAGAAGGAAGACGAAAATTTTTGTGTAGTTCCTCAACCCTTCTCTCTCTCTCTCTCTCTCTCTCTCTCTCTCTCTCCTCTCACTCCTTCCTGAAAATGAAGAGTGACAAAATTGTCAGAGGACATTTCAATTTGTAGAGAAAATTCAATTTATTTTTTCCTTCCTCCGTTCCTTCCTCTCTCTTTCCTCTCCTCTCACGAAGACACTCATTTTTTTTGTATCTCAGGATGTGTGTGTGGGTGTGTGCGTGTGGTGTGTGTGAAGATGAAGATTTCATTGTCCTTTTGGCTGCTCCTTATGTGGCCTCTTACAGGTTTTTCCTCCTACAGAATGGGACTTGGGGTGAAGGGACGGAGAAAGAAAAGACAAGGAGAAAGGAGGAGGAAGAGAGGGAGAGAGACTAGTAGAATAAAATAAAATCAAAATTTTCATTTTTGCCCTTGACAGACTTGGATTGACACGAGATGACGTATTTCAAGGAGGGCTGGAGAAGACCAGGCTACCCAGAGTGGACTGGACAAATTCGAAATTCGTCCAAGGACGATTTGTGAAGGAGGAAGAAGAGAAGCGAGGGAGAAAAATTGTGACTTGCTTTCTTTCTCCCTATTTCCCTGAGCTGAAAGGAACGTATTATCTCTTCTCTCTCGTTGATAAATTTATGGTCTTGATATTATTGAGCCATTCGCGCAATGGGACTAAGTATACCAGAATTCTCTAGGAAATAGTGAAGGAGACCCTCACAACCAGAATAAGAAAAGCCCCAGGTTTCTTTATTCCTCCCTACCGCCTCTCTGTCTCTCTGTAGGTTCTTTCTCTTGTGAAATTCTCCATGTCTTTCTCTCTCAGGATATTTCGACCGCTACAGTACGTGTAAGAGAGAGAGAGACGCTGTCATGAGTTTCACGCTCAGCCCTTGCCACATATGTCCAGTTTATACTATAGTACTACATACAAACGTCCACCCCTTCCTCTCCTTCCTTCTATCTCGTCCCGTTCGTCTGGAGACCAAAGCCAAAATCCAAAACTGTCCATGGAGCTTTCCTTGACCTCACAGCACACACACACAAAAGCTGAGACACCGGGAAAGAGGGAGAAAAGGACGAGGACACAAGCAGGGCATGGGAGAATGGAGATATGAAATAAAGCTAGAAAGAGCGGCTCTGATTCCACCATTTTTTCAGTGACAAATCGCTTCATCATCTCCAACCGTTTTCTCTTTCCGCCTCCTCCTCCTCCTTCTTCTCTGGATCGGTCAGTTTTTTTTCACCCACCCGGTCGCCATTTGGCTTTTCTTCCTCCCTGTCTCTCTCTCTCTCTTGTTCTCCATGACCAGGCCATGTATGTATAATTGAACACTCACACAGTGAGATGTTTTTTTTCTTCTTGAGTATCAGATCTGGGGAAATCTCAGGTCCCCAGTGAAAGTCATTTTTGGAATACTCAAATCACTCTAGGACTGTATTGCCTATACATCATACATCCAATTGCTCTCTCTCTCACACACACACACACACACTCGCTTTCTCTTCTTTGTGTGCGGGTGTGGGAATGCCGTATAGAAAAACTTGTTCTGTCCATGGATCTCCATGGAATTCTTTTTTAACTCCATAAATGAAAAATGTTTTGTATTTTCACGAAAAATTTGATGCAAGACGGATAGACCAGTGTCAGTGTGTGTGTGTGGAAAGGATTTTGAAAGAGAATGAACCAAAAATAGGGTGGTATTGAATAGAATATTCTTGTCTAGTGAAGGGCTATCGAAATCCCTCTATTTTTTCAACCCTGCTTATACAGTATTTATGTACCAAAAAAGGAGGGAATAAAAGAGAGAGAGTGTGTGTGTTTTTCAAAAAGTAAAAGATTTTTAAGTCAATTTATCACAAGAGCAAGTCTTGTTCACGGTATACTACAAACTCCATAAAAAAGTCAGTTCTGGTCTAGTTTGAAATGGAAAATATTTTCGATTCCCATTAAGTAGCTAAATACTCCCTAGAAATGTTGGCTGAAGGAGTAGACGAAGAGTAGTACTGTGTGTGTGCGAAGGAGTATTACGTACACATCCGTGCAATACAGTACAGTGCAATGTACATGGTCTGGAAGGTTGTCTTGTACTGGCTGGGCTGGAGATAGAAGGAAGAGGCAAGCTAGTCTATTTTACTCTCTCTCTCTCTTCTCCATATTCATGGACAGCTTAAGCCCTCTGAATGGAATATAGAGAAGGATGAAGGGAAGTTGAGCGAAGGCTAAGTAAACATGCCATTATCCATTAGTGAATCTTGACTAGGCTCATCATCAATAACTTTTGACAAAATGATCACAATTCATCCAGTCATTCAGCATCAACCAAAATCATCTGTGGGACCAAGCTGAGAAGCCTTAGAGCATACCAGGGCAGGGCAAGGCAAGGCCGAAGTAAAGTACAGTACAGTAAAAGTAAAAAGTATGGTAAAGTCTCTGAGAAGAGAGAGAATTGAGGCAAACAGAAGTTAAAGTTAAGCTGCAGCTCACCAAAAGGCCACCAACAACCATTACCAAAACCACCACGTCATCCTAGCTCATCATGACCGTGTTTTCTTGTGTGTGTGTGTATTACAGTCATGTACATAGTATGTAGAGAGAAAGTATTACGCATTACACACTTAAATTACTAAAGCTCATACAGAATGACTTTGTATGACCCTTATGTGGCAGTAGCCAGTCACCCAACCCAATGTACTTTAGAGGAGAAAGTCTGAAGTTTTATAATGTAAAGGACGTGTAGGCCGTGAGGCAGTCGAGTGTAGTAAACATTCTTTTTTAAAAACCAGAATGGCTATTAAATACCTATATACTTTCACTTTCTCCTGGACATTGTATTGATTATTTATTCTATACAGTAAAAGAGAGAGAGAGAAAGCTGGCTAAATATTGTGCTAGTCTAGTTTCACCAAAAAAGAGTCCATCAGTTACCATTTGCACATCACTTTTCGCAACACAAAAAAAATCAGCTCCCTCCTTGTTGACTTTCCCCTTATTCGCAATCCATAGTTAAAGCTTTGACGGATGGACAGTACACACACTCACACTCACATGAAATGTGAATCCCATGTTTAATGCCCAGTTAGTAGATTTTCACAAAAAGTTCAAATAGAAGGCGTGGGTCGGAGCACAGGATTCTGCACTTAAACGCTTAGCCTGGCTGCGAGTGTGAGTGTGTGTACGCAGTTTTGATTCAAAACTTTTGAAAATCAAAGTGGACGGTAGTGGACGCACAACATGCCCTACATTCCATGGTTCTTGCTTCAGAATACATTAAATGGATCTCACTCATTCATGAATATCCAAGTGTGTGGTCACACACACACGTGCGAGACTCACTTCAAAGCTTATGGTGAGCTACTAGCTAGCTTTAAATGGAACTTTGTTGGGAGAATTAGAGAATTAATGTCTTTTCTTCCGTTGAATCCATCATTAAATGTCGAAACTGTGCTTTCTCCCGGAACGTGTTAGAGTTGTAGGGAATCACATGTGGACAACTCTTTATATTTAAACTTGTGAATGTAGGTGAAAGTCTAATTTGATGGCAAATTGAAGACCATTGTTCCATTCCCCTAAAATAGATTTTTTAAAAAGTAAAATACCTGAAGGTTGTCACGTTTACACAAAATTTTGTGGAATAATTTGGAATTTTTTTTATTAGAAATAATACGCATGAAGCAATTTTACTTTTCATATATGTAAGAAGTTTTGGAACGATAACTTGTGACAGTGAAATTTGCACAATTTACGTTAATCAATTTCGAAATATAATTAAAAATTTGCTAAATTTCACAGATATCACAATTAATTCAATTCCTGCCTACTTTTCTTTCTCCTCCTTCCTCTTCCTCAGTAGTCATTTCGCTTGATAATTAAATTTTGCAGAAATTTCTGATTGGCACAAAAAAAAGTTGTGACAAATGATGTGCCATAAATTTTCACCCCATATACCTACATTTATTATAATGAAAAAATGGGAGTCTAGAACTCGATGTAAGAAGCACCACTTATGATTGACATTGTGAAGAAAAGAGAGATAGAGAGAGAAAGTGGGAGAGAGTATTTAAGTAAAGGAAAGAATCAAATACTCTTAAGAAAAATTTTTCTCTTTTCCTCCATCTCTCTCTCTCTCTTTCCCTCTCTTTCCCTCTCTTTCGCTCTCTTTGTGCTTTGTGAGGACAGATTCTTTTTAATATTATATGAAAGGAAAGAAATGAGAAGAGATGGAGAATAGCAGCATTCCTATTTTATGGCTAGATGGCTACATACATTCTCCCTTTACATCTTTTCCGCTCACACGCCCACACCCACACCAAGAACCTTGGTTATACTTAATTGCTGTGTGACTATATTGTACATGGAGAAAGTGTGTGTGTGTGTGTGAGAGAGAGAGAGATGGAAAATGGAAGTAATATACAATGTATAGAAAATTTCGGACTCGGACTTGGATGTGAATCTTATCAGGGGAGAGGAGAAAAGGGGAAAGTGTAGTAGGGAGGAGAGTGTTCAGACTAAAGTGCAGAACGAAGTTAAGGAAACGGAGACTCAGTGATGCTATAACTAATGATCGGCCGAGAAAATTTCCACTCATTTTTCAAACTAGAGTAAATTAATGAATGATGGGTTTTTTCTCCTTTTTTTCCACGCAAACGACCGAATGAAAGGGAAAGATTCTCTCAATCTACACATACACACTCTCTCTCTCCTCCTTTCTCTCTTTCATACACACACTCTCTTGTGCAACGTCCCAGTAACTTGTACCTATGTCCTGTGTGTGTGTGTGTGTGTGTGTGTGAGTAGTGCCTTGGTCTCCTCTTGAATGGCACGCTTTACTTTGTCTTCACAACTACTTTACCATGAATGTGTACTTTTCTTCATTGTTCCAATACTCTTCGCAAGTTAATGAGGTCCTCGCACTCCCTTTCCCTCCTTTTCATTCTACTCAGTCATTATCAGAGGAACATCAAGCGTCTTTGGAAAATTTGCGAAACTGCAGAAGCAATAGAAACAGAAACCAGCAACAGAAGAAGAAGTAGAAGAAAGTTGTAAACTCCTTCCAAATAATTTATGTTCTCTTATCCGATTTCCCTCTTAGATCATTCATTCATTCTCCTCTCCTCATCTTCCTGCCTCCTCCTCTACTGTACAGCCCATCCTAGTGTATTTCTGTCCATGTTAATTAATTTATTACTGTCTCCAAATTGACACTTGGAATTAATTAAGTTTTTTCCTCCTCCTCTTCATTGTGTGTAATCTCCATTGTTTCTCACTGCAGAAAAAAATTCGCAGGAAGTATCAAATTGTGTGTGTGTGTACACGTGTAAATATATGAGCGTCGTCGTCGAGGAATTACACTGCTAGGAAGTTCACTACTTTGTCAATATTATGGACTTTGTGTAAAATATGACGTCATTCTCAAAACAGTCTGGGACGTACAATATCAATTATAAATGAACGTACACTCTCCCAACCCTCGTCTACCTAGAGAGAGAGTGTGTGTGTGGTTGTGTGTATATATTTATTTTAGAAATTGATGGACAAAATAAATTCAAAATTTAGGACCTCCTTTGTCTCTGATCAATACTGTAAATAGAAGTATAACGCAGGGGAAGACCACCACCACCTCATTATCGTTCAAAGAAAATCGATGAGGACCATACTCGTATGTACATGTCATACATAGCACTAAAGCATACGTGTGTGTGTGTGTGTTGTGCCTGTGTGTATTATGGACAGGGATGAAGGGTTGAATCTGCACAGCCCCACATCATCGTCATTTTCCTAGATACACTCATAATAGGCTTTTGGGTAGTTTAATTTAGTTTATAGTTGGATAGATGCATGGTAAGAGGAGGAGGAGGAGAGATTGAGGGAGTGATGGTGGAGGAGGAGGAGGGGGAAAGATGGTTAATTAAATACAGAAGAATAGACTCTGGACTTGTATGATTATCAATATATGCAACCACATTATATTATCCTTTCCCTCCCTCCTACCTGTCTAAAATTTTCTTTACCCTCCTTCCTTGTTCCTCCACTAATTTCATTGATGAATCAGCTTTACTAAGTTTTTAGAGTGAGATAATGATTAATGAGAATTGCTCAACTTCGCATACGTACACACATGTATAAGAACACACACACACACACACTTCTCTCTCTCTCTTTCTTTCCAGCTGTCGCCTTCTTTTCATCAGTCTCTCTCTCTTTCCCTCTCTTTGCTTGATGCTCTTTCATACGTTTCGGGTCCATGTATTTTCTCTCGTATGAACGACCCCAGTCCCAACAAAATGAAATACATTTCACTCTCCTGTATACACCTTAATACACAACTCCTCTGGTTGTATACTCTACCGTGCTCCCGACACAACACACTCACTCACACTGATACAGTCCAATTTGTATAAGCAGTGTGTTCACGCACTAAAAATTTGTTCCGTGGTAGAGACAAAAAAACTCACACTCACATCTACACTGTGTGTGTGTGGAGAGAGAGAGGGAATACTATTAATATTCTCGGAGCTATTCGTCATTTTTAAATAGACACAGGCTGGTTGGCTTCCACTCATTTGTTTCTTTCCCGTGTCTCGGTCATGCATGAAAGGATTTTGAAATTTCCCTTGAAAATATATAACTGAATTTTTCGTTGACACTACGTCCCTTGTTTACATGCACAGATGCACACACATAAATCTATAATGCAAAAAACAATAGGTGTGAATCTTCACCCAAATGAAATGTGCAAGACAGGTGACTCTAGTCTAGTCGTGTCTGATTGGTAGGAGGAGACTGAGGACAGAGGACAAAACAAAAGGATTTATAATGAATATAAAATAGTTTTTGTTAGTTACACGGCTCATTCAGGTTTCTCTCCCCTCCTCACTTCTCCTCACTTCACTGTCCATTGTATCGAATGTATCAATGGAGATGGAGATGGAGAAAGAACTGAACAGAGTGGATTATGGTTGGCTGGTGGTGTGCAGTGGTGAGTTAGTTATTAGACAGATATTATCAATTTAAATCCATTGGCCCATTTGTACCGTGTATTTAATACGGTATTCCACAGAGACAGGGAAAGAGAGACGGGGAGGAAAAGCTATACTCTGAAAATGTTTTTTCATTCACTCTCAGCTCCTCAGTTAGAAAAGAGAGAGGAGGGGAAACGAGAGCGAGGGAGAGAGAGAGAGAGACAAAATAGGGAGGGTAGTGTATTTCCCATGTCATCGCATGCAAGTGACATTTTCTACATTGGTAAATGAACAGATGCGGTTTTCCCCAAAAGAATAACTGAGATTCCTCCATTCCATTCCATGGGAATTTATCTATCCATGTTCAAGCTGATGTGTGTATTTGTGTGTGTGAATGGTGTGCCGTGTAGAGAGACAGAGAGAGAAGGGGAGATAGGGAGAAAGAAGAAGAATTACTATGTTTGGAAAATAGTGATTACAGGAGGGGAAAACCTTATGTATCGACTAAATGGGTATATAATTTAACCCTCACAAGTGACAGTGAGGAGGGAGGGAGATTGAGACGAAGAGAGAGAGAGCTAGTGGTAGGGAAGGGAGGGGTAAAAAAGATGGTGACAAGGGAGATGGAAAAAAGATATTTACTCTTTACCGTTTTGTCACCCAGATGCTTCACGACACACGGGAGGTAGGCGGTTTGACCCGCAAACGCTGTTGTGTTCGTCCTGAAAGGTTCTATGAAGGGACTGGGAGTTCCATCAATGATAACTCCACCGCTCATCATCATGTCCGTTGTCCTTGTCGTCGTCGTCCTCTCGCCCACTGTTGTCAATCCTTCAAGCCGCCATTGGGAAACATGAGACAAGGGAGAGAGGGAAGAGAAAAAAATTAGAAAAATCTCAAAGTCACAACATATTTTCAACATAGGTAATAAGTAAAAATTTAACTAGTTGCCACCCTCATGTCCCTCATAAATTATACCCATTCACAAAACTTGTTTACTGTATTTCAAAACACGCATGCATCTACACTGGTGTTTGTGTGCGTGTCTTTCATGTCACGTCAATGTGGCCTCAACTATCTCCACACAAAATTTTTCTATTAGTTTACTTTTAGAACAGGGATACCCCTTCAGTTTCGGATGAACAATCTGTCTTTGACTCATCCTTAAATATTTGGGGAAAAGTTAAGCCTGTATTTGGCCACAAATTTTTTTCCCGTAAATTTGTATGGTAACTGGATGAAGAAGGATTTGTTTCAAAAAATACAAACTCGTCCCTGTGTGGCGGAATGTTGGAGTGACACTTGATATTCAATTTTCAAAATACAAATTACGAATTTTCTCCCAAAAATCCCAAATATTTTACCTTCCCTCACATTTGTACTCTCCCGAAAGCGAACAGCAAAATGTGTTGAAGAGAAAGAGAAGTAAAAACTAAGGGGGAAAGTTGGATACATTGAATGATCCATCAAAGTCACCGAGAATGATATTAACTTTATTTTATCAATGCCATCTCAATCCTCTTTTACATCTGTCTATAAACTGTCCACTATTTCAACATCTTCTCTTTCGGATTCTCTGAGTACAAGATTTTGGAGAGGGAGGAGAGAAAAAAGTTTTTTATTTAATGCCGACAGTTGATAGCAAACATCCCTCTTTCCATCTCTCTCTCTCTTTCTTTTCTGTATTTTCAACTTTACTTTCACCCCTTCCGAATTTTTTTATACTCGTTAATTGGCTCTCACATTTTTGCATCGAAGGAGAGTAAAAAGATGAATTTGAGGAGATAAGACATTTTTCTTTTTCTCCCCCATACTGTACTGTACTGCACTGTATAAGATATCAATCAGATTGCTGAGAGTTGAAAATACCGTTTAGTGCATAAAAAATAAGAGATAATGTCATTTCGTAGAAATGAGTAAACACACACACAGAGTTGTGTGATTGAGCTCCACACACCAAAGCAGGGTGTAGACATAGTAGTATTTTATTTGTACAACCACATGCTCTTGATTTTGAACCAGAACCAAAAAGAGAGTGAGCGTGTGTATGTGTGTGTGTGTGTGTGACGGCTTGTGCATTATGTAACGAGAATAATTTTCCCTGTATTCATCCTCTTAATACACGTCTGTCTCACTCTCTCCCGCTTTGCATGTCTTTCTCTCTCTCTCTGTGCATGTACATAAGGGAAGAGAGAAGGGGATTTTGGAATTGCAGAAGATTTTGGCCTCTTCATCTACTTTTCCGATATTATACGACCTAAAACGACACTCCCACTGTCTCTACCCTCTTTAACTCTAAGCAGTCAGTCACTAACGTTGTCTCTCTCTCTCTCGTTGTGTATGTATCTGTGTATGTCTCTGCTGTCTCCCTATTCACATTACATGATGAGCTTCTTTAAAGGTGAGGCTAAACGTGCAGCTTTCTGTCTCCCCAGTCAAGCTGTAAGAGTAAAGAGCCAATTTCCTCAAAGTACATCTTTATGCACAGCTGCGACACTCCATACATTCACACACACACAGAGAAACACAGAGAGCGACATAAAAGAGAGAGAGTGTGTGTGTGAGTAGGGCACAAGCCGCGTGGCAGTGTTATAGCCGTGTATGTACGTGTGTGTGCGGAAATCAAACATCTTCCGCGCAAACCTCTTATAACTTCCTCTCTGAGGAAATGGTAATGTCAAAGTAAATACATATGATGGATATATACTTGTACATGTATTGAAAGTGTCCACCCTTTTGCACTGTAAAGTGTTTAGAAGTGTCTCTCTTCCCCTCCTCTCTGTGTATTTATTTAAGTTTTAACTCGTTCCATCTTGAATGTAATGTTGGATTCTGGAAGGTAGAAGAGGAAGACGTCCAGACTCAAGAATTTTCATATATTAAGTATCTGGCCAAGTTTTCTGTCTCTCTACTGCGATACAGAACTGTGATATGAATGTAAGTAAAGACATATTATAATAAGAAGGGGTCGGAGGAGAAAGTGCCAGATTTATGCATGAGGACGACACTGCCAATTAAACTGGCTTAACTATCGGTATGAAGTTTGAGAGAGAGAGAGAGAGAAAAAAAAGACATATTTTGCGTGTGTATCTCTCACTCTCTTTACAGACACAATGTAAATTTGTGCAAGTAATGACATATGTAGTGTGATGCTGAGGCTGACATTTCAAAGTTTTCATGAGAAGGAGGAGTGTTGAAGGAAAGGGGATTCAAATGATTTGAGAATAAGCATTATGGGCAAGTCATGTTTTTGACAAATAGTTGACAGTTTTGGAGGAACCAGAGGTGGATTGTTTTTCCAAAATACAAGGAACTGGTACTAAGTAAAGGAGTGAAGGTAGTAGTATCTGTAGTTGTCATGGGAGACAAGGGAAAGAGAAAGGTCAACAGGGGTTAGAGGGATGGTTCTAAAAAAGAAATCTACACGGTATCAACCATCTCTCAGCTGTGTGTGTGTGTGTAAAATACACACGCATGTAATGCACTGTACAGTGTGCATGTGTGTGCAGAAGAAACTTTGTAGAGTGAAGTAAAAAAGAGGGAGAAGAAGGACACGGGAGTAAAAGATTGTCGGGATTCTCAAAGTCGGGTGCTGGTGGTGGTGCTGGTACGGGTGTTAGAGTAGTAGCGGTGGGGACACTCCCTTTGTCTTCCCTTGTTTCTAGGAAAAAACCAAGTAAACGCATCCATCTAATGCGATGTAATGTAATGAAGAGAGAGAAAGGGAGGGAGAGGGGGAAAGTTCTCAATGCATAAGAATGTAAAACAATGGTGTCGTCACGAACAAATTTGGGAACAATGCCAACCTCTAAAATTAGAGGTCTTTTTCCTTCCAGCCTCCTCCCTTCTTCTTCTCCTCCTCCTCCTCCTCCTCTTTTCTCTCCTCCATTTGTATGTGTATGTAAAATCAGACCTCATCACACTATTTACTTTGTAACTCTTCTTTACATTATACATATAACGTAGCACTCACTGTATGTGTATGTATGCATACATTATACACAGAGAGAGATAGAACGTCTCAGAGTTCAATTTTCAAATTATGTGTGCGGTTACATAGATATAGAGGCTCTATTAAAATATTGTGGATTGTGGACATGTTCCAGTACATCTTAAGATTACTCCTCTTCTCTCTATTGTGCGTTTACATATTGCCCACAGAATTGTGTGTACATATTAAACCACGATACACCTGGCTCTACTAACCTCATCCGAAGACACACGCACACACAGACACATAATCCATACAATGAGTTTATAGGAAGCCAGAGATTGAAGGAACGTTAATGTGGAAATTGCTTAACCCCATTTCTGTGTGTGTCTGTGTGTGACTGAGTCACAAAGACGGTTTTCTTAATAGAGAGACGGAGAGAGAGAGAGAGAGAGAATCTTCCTGCGAATATACACACATCGAGTAAATAAATAAAACCTCAGCAGCATTACTCTCCTCCTTCTCCTTTCTTTCTTTCTGGTTTCACAGACGAGGTATTGTAAGGCTGGTAAATACGCCGTAATTTTTTCTCTTTCTCTTCCATCTCTTTCTGTCTCTTCGTTATCTCAGCCACAAATGCAAACGCAGTTGAGTAGCACATTATGATATACAGACAGATGTAATGCCTGGCTTGTAAAAATTCTCAAAATTTAAAAGACTGTATAATAAAAAAATGTATGAATTCCTTACCACTCCTGACGACTCACTACCTCTCCTCTCCCGAGTCGCTTCAATCTCTAACTTCCTTCTCTCTTTTCTCTCTACATGTATACTCATCTGTACATTCATGTGTGTGAGTGTGTGTGTGGAGTCAGACTAGTCAGAGAATGAGGATGAGGAAGAGAGAGAGAAAGGGGACTGGAGGAAAAATCTCCACTCAAGCTCTTGTTAGCTTAAGTACCGTTGGATGCAATGACTTGAAATGGATTTAGACATAATAAAAAGTTGAGTCGAGAGTATATGTACTTATGTGTGTCATCATCATCCTCCTTTTCCACAGAGCATATGATTTGATATGGTTGAATAAAAAGTTGAAACCTGAGTCCTACCCATACGTATATGTATAGCTATGTAAAGTACAAACCCTCTTCCACGTTGTATGTCTCTGTGGTAAAAGTTTTTTTTATTCATCTCTACCTACGCCCCGGCTCATGATTTTATAAACTTTTTGATTTAAATATACTTTAATACTCTCTCTCGGGCTGTGTGTCATGGTAACAACCCTGTAAATAGCTTCGTAGAAAGACAAGTACTTTCAAATGGACTCAGACTCAAGTCACTTGGTACTCTTCTATGTTATGTACACTGTGGGTGCTCTCTCTCTCTCTCTCTCTAACGTTTTGAAAATCTTTTCCAATGTAATAATGCCTTGGTCCACATCTGTCTAACATTTTTGAAATACTCTTGAGAACCTTGGATAACTTATCAAGTTTCTTCCTTATTAATAAATTTGATTTATAAAAATTTATTTACTTCCCCCCTCCGTCACAATAAAAATATTTGTGTGTATTTATGTGGAGAGAGAGGGAGGAAGACTGTGTGCAAATACTTTGTGTGTGACGGAGTCTGTGTTTGCCTGTACATGTGATGTGAGTAGTCGTCTGCCTGAATTGTCCAATTATTCTCATCAGAAATTCCTACTCTATCCTGAGAAGGATAGAGTAGGAGTTAGAGGAAGGGTGGGATGAGACTCTTGGGCTGAGGGTGAAAATCTCGTTATGGCATTCATTCCATGGGAAAGGAATATATGAGAAATTTTCTTCTATGCAATTTGCAATTCGTTTCATATTTAAAAGGGGATCCCACAGCTTTCCAACCGAATCTGCCGAAAAGTACTGGGTATTTGAGTAAAGCCTCTGCTATTCTCATCTCCCAAATTCCCTCTCCTCCTCCTCTCCCTCTCTCTCTCTTGAGAAAAATCTACTTTTATACTCTCGTAATATGGGAAAGTATTAAGAGTCATATCGCGTGTAGGAAAATTTCTCTCTCTCTCTCTCTTTCTCTCTATCTCTCTCTTGGCTGTGCGTACATGAAAATGAGAGGCCCTTAGCTAGGAAGAAGAGTGAGAGAGAGAAGCCTGTAGGTTTGTAGTTAATAAAAGTTATGAGGTTTACGACTTGGCTGGTCATGCCTGTTTACCTAAATGACTCACGAAAGTGACAAGATAAAATTTACGATGATGACAAATAAAGATTTGGAGACGGAGTGAAAGGAGGAGGAAGTTGAAATCCCGAAACATCAACAGATTATTTTATTTGCATTAGTAATAGTTTTTATTAGTTTCGTACTCTTCAACTTGAATAGAATCCAATAAATTTGTCCTCTGTAATCATATTTCACCCAATGGGAATCACTGAAAATGTTTGTTTAACCACTTTGGAATTATCAAGTGTGATTGGTTGTTGCTGTAGATGTATAGGGAAGATAATTCATGAGTCATTGTACGCTTTCTTTTATTAATAACCAGTGACGTTCGTATATACGTACGTTTTGGAGTATTGAAGTGAAGATAGGAAAAAAGTTTCATTCAGGAAATAATTTCTTTGAAGAATGTGACCTAGTGAAGAACTGTATAGATATCACTTAAATTAGAAGAGAAGGAATGAATTGTTCTGCCTTTATATACAAAACAATGTTATGCACTGATCGATTGACACAAATAAATCTTGATCAAATTAAATCAATGTCCTACATACTTCCGTTCGTACAGATGACATTTTTAACGATTTTGATTTAAATTATTAGTCACTTTTTGGCAGCCAAATTTTTGCTATTTTTGCAGTGAGTGTAGAGTGCCCTACGTTAGTGTAGTGTAGTGGAAAGTATCACTTGTTTAGTTTACATTATTTTTGAGAAATACAAAACCTACTTTGAATCCACTCTCTTCCCATTGTCTTTGCGAGTTGAGAGAGTATTTCCACAATTTTTTTTTCTTCTTGAGAGAGAGGTTATCTCTTCCCAAGTGAAACCTCTCTTTTGTTCTACCATAAAGAAGAAGCTCAGTGAAAGGGTTTACCATCCTTCAAAAGTAAAGAGGAGGAGAAGGAGAAGAATTTTTTTCTCAAAACGTAATGTCCAGGCGGAAGTATACGGAATGATGGATATTATCTGACTGGATGTATTGTTATTCTGCTAATTTAGTGTGATAAAGGGAAATACGTGTCGCACATTACGCAGCATGAATTATTCTATTCAACTTGACATCCTCTCTCTTTTCCACTCTTACACATTCTGTACTTATTATGGAGAGCTCTGAAATTCTGGAGCACTATATACTATTTTTACATGGTCATCATAACAAGACATCTTCCTCTCTCTCTGCTTCTGTTGACGACCAAGGAAAGGGTAGACTCTCATCTTCTCCCCTTAACTCTCCTTCTCTCTCCCACATCAGTATGAACGGAGAATAATAGTAAATATGACAAATGTGAGAGTAGAGTCATAACGATGAATCTTGGTAATAGCTTTACTGCAGCCTTTAATTTAATGAAGATTTAAAGGCACGTGGCTTCTCGTCTTTTCGAACTACACACCAGTGCAGTGTGTGTGTGTAGTTCCACGTCGTTTTTTTTCCTCTAATAAAAGAATCCGAATTTGCAAGATGAGTGTGTGTGTGTCCATTATGTACAGGCCCCACGTCCTTACCATTAAACTTGAGAGTTGGAGAGCCTGGGGAGTCTACTGTCCCCTAGAATTTAATTAGGAAGAATGAAGCTCTTTATTTATTTTTGAGAGTTTGTACATACAACGTGTGTGTGTGTAAAGAGTGAAGACATTAGTGTGTACACAGAGACGCTCATTATTGCCTCACTTTAGTGATCATCCTTCTCTTCCTAACTCGACACATTTAAGAGTAAAGTCTACACCAAAGATTTGTGTGGAGGGAAGGAGGAGAGAGCAAAGAAGGACAATTAAAAGATTTAATTGATTTCCAAGAATCAATCCTAACTATCAATCTAAACTAGAGAAAGTTAAGACTTTTGTTTTTGTCTTTGTAGTATTTTCCTTGCGACAGAATCCATTATGACTTGTTCCCCTCCTTTGCCTTTCCCTGTGCAAGGAAGATGACTGGAGAACGTGTTAAAGTACCTTAGGCTAGGACAGGGAATAATTTACATGTGTCATCATCAACCCAAAGCCGCCGCAGCCGCCTACATAGGATCTGTGTGTGTGCAAGATGCAGCCGATGTGGGTCAGACAGACTGAGCTACATTGGGATAATATATAAATCAGTTAATTAATTAAATTGGAAATGAATTATTTAATTGGTATTTCCTCTCTCCCACTTTCCTATCTACCGTTCAATCTCCATCCCTCTTTCCCTCTCTCTCTCTCTCTCTCTTTCTCCCTCTCTCTGTTCTCACCACTCAATTATCCCCTGGCTGGAAGACAAAGTTTGTAATTACGGAAATATCTCCTTCACAGCGCAGAGCACTTAAATGATGATGATATCCTCTATCTTCTATACCCTTTCTTCTCCTCCTCCTCCTCCCCTCCCCTCACTTCATTTCCCTTGGATGTGATCGAGTCGACTGATAAGACAGTCGAGTCAAAATTCTTTCCTTGTCCTTCTCATCTCTATTCTCCACCTTTTCTCTCTTTTTTCCAGAGAGATAAAAGTCATAGCTTATATCCAGCTAATGGAGGAGGAGTCATCGTGTGGACATGTTCTTTCTTAATGTGGAACATTCTCTCTCTCTCTCTCTCTGGTGACCACATTGCGGATAACTCCTCCAGAGCTGCTGTCGTTTCCACTCATAAATAACAAAAATGTTTAACTGTAAAATGTTTTTTTTAGAAGAAAAGTCAATGAATAGAAAAACCATTTCGAAAATGTCGTGCAGCTTCATCCATCGTCAAACTATTAAAAAGGATTGTAAATTATTTTGTCGTGTTGGATGACGTGTTTAAAATAGAAGGCTAACATGATAATTCTGTAACACGGAAATTCTTTTATCTGAGAATGGAGTCTGTTGACTTTAAATGTGATTTTGAAAATTTTAAAAAATTATCAATCTTCAAATTGGTTAATTGAAATTATTTTTACCTGCTCCAGGTACATCCGAAAGAATACAAATAACCACAAGAAGAATGGAAAATTTGACAGCAGTTCCAGAGGAGGAAGAGGCAGTAACACAGTCAAACTTTTCTCTCAGTAGATTCATGGTCTCTCTGATAATTAGTCTTGCATCATAAAATCAGGAGAGAACGACTCAAGATGCAATAAAATAGATCAATATATACAAAATACTTGGCATTCACTGTTCAAAAATTGGTTTTTTCCCATTCCACATCCACAGATTAAGTCACACTCCCTTCCTCGAAAATTGATCGAAAAATATTCAACTGTACTTTTTCTTCCACTCATTTCTCTTCCACATTTTTATAATTGTATGCAAATACACTTATAGGTACACAGACTGACAGAAGCACAAAAAAGAGACAAAATACACACTTGATCTCAATACACTCTCCAATTTGCCCCGAAGAGTACACGTTCAACTTAAGCTGGAATTGTGGAGCAGAGAATAGAACAACACACAATCCTCACACACGCTAACAACCAGCATCTCCTTCCTGAGACATTAATCTATGAACGGCTCATAAAGCAGGAATGATTTATACGAACCAATTCACTTTTCATAACGACACACACCAAACACACACACAAAGAGTCGTAGAGGGGAAAGAAAGAGAGAGGGAGAGGGAGAGAAAGGGAGACTCTCTTTCTCTCGTGTGATTATTATATGTTGCCGAAAATACAGGATATGAGGATTTGAGACGATGACGACAGAGAAGGAGGAAAAGAAGGAGGCCACAGGAGAACACGGAGTAGGGAGAGAGAGAATTGTTGTACTGTAGTAGAGTCACAGAGTTGGGACAATCGAACCACTTGCCACCACCATCAACGACCACTACTAAAATTCATGGTGACTCTAAATTTCAAGTAAATTAGGTAATGACAGAAGTGGAGTTGGAGAAAGGGAGATTATATTGCAGTCAAAATTTTGCAAGGTGTGTATACTAAAATTTGGTATAATAATATCTTCACATTTATGTAGATATGAGTAACACACGCAGTCAAAATACGAGAAGGTGAGCAATAGATTATGAATTTGTGACTCTCTGGAAGTTCATTGTGATTTTCAAGACACACACACCCTACTACACTGATGCAGGGACACACGTGTGTTTACGAGAAGGAGAACGCTGTTCACATTTGCATTGTGAGCTTTAAATTCGACTGGAGGATTATGATTATATAAAATTTTCTCATAAAGAGATAATCAATGAAACAGTTGAAAGTTGAACGATCGTAATTAAAATTCTTTTATGAAGGATCACATGACTTAAACTTATCCTCCATCTCCCAAAAATTGCGCAAGGTTAACAGTTAAGTCCCACAATGGTGTACACACTACAATTCTTTAAAATGTTTGATATACACAAATACTGGAAACAATGGCACCCTCCCCGAAAAAAACGATGCACATATTCTCTCTTTCACTAGCACATAATCTTCCTTTTCTTCTTAGATGAAGGTGAGATGTGCAATAAAGCAAATAACCAAAGGAACTGAATACAGGAATCACTTTGCCTGGAAGGAAATGGAGTTGTGTCCTGAGCTCAGATTGTGAGGATGAGAAGAGGGAGAAAAAGGGAGAGAGAGGGTTTCAAATGAACAAATTGTAATGGTAAAGTCTTTGAGGGAAATGATAACGATAACGACGACGATGTTCCAAAATCCGGGCACTCTGCCTACACTACACCACCACAAAACGGGAGGAAGAGGTGTACACACACAAATACGCTTACACAAACACAGTTTTAAAGCAAGTCTTGGATGTAGTGTAATGTAGTCTCAGCTGAGGAGTCTCAGGCATAGATGGATTGTATGGACTGATGAGGAGAATTCATACAAACATGCTTCTTTGCATGGCAGCTACAACAGACAACTCAAAAAAAGTTTTTTCTTGTTTTCTTGGCTGAGACTTTTGTGTGTATTTGTGTGTGATAGGATGCTCTCACCAAAAGGGATAAGGGAGAGTCAAGAAGGAAGACAAGGCTTAAACTTCATCCTAGCCTCCTGACTACTTACAACCCATCCCTCTTCTATCTTTCATACTCTCAGTCTTTTAACATGCTCTATTGCCTATTAGCTCAACTTTTTTTCCTTCCCAACACACACACACCAAATGTCTGTTCATAGGATACAAACGATTGTACACCCTCCACACACACACGTACAAAACACAACACACTTTTCGTGTGCATCTTAGTCGTACTTTTATAGCTGCTCTCTTTCTCTCTCTCTCGAATGTGTGTGTGTGCTACCCTTTCACAATTCTGTATAGCCAAGCTCTATTGTACCATCCATACTTTTAGACTTCACAAAGACTAGAGAGAGACACACACACACGAGTCAAGGTAAGAAAGGGAAAACTATTCTTTCTTTGTGTGTGCGGATTTTTTATGAGCATTTTGTGTTCCAATTCTTTATTCCCATTTGTTGTCCGTCATTTATAATATTTTCCCTCCGTTTTCTTACCCTATTTTTCAGGGGTTTCTCAATTTTCCACGGAGAATTTCATCATTCCCATGAAATTCCTGCTGGCCAGTCAAAAAGTGTGGATTTTTATTTGTTTGTGTTTAGAAATTACGGACCATTCTGATGGAAATGATGAAAATGGTTCAAAATAAATTTCGCACTCATTTTTTTTGAAAGATGATTTTGCACACTCTAAATTAATTCTCTGTTATTTGCATACACAACAGCTATATGTATATCTACATATATGTATACATATCTTATATTTGTAGTGTCTACCCAATTTTTCTCCTCATCCTTTTCTTCTTGTCTAGTCTGCCCTACTCCACTTGAACGTTTCAACTTGATTGTCGTCAAAGAAGCTCTTCTTCAAACTCAAAATCAACTTGAGCTCAACGAAAAAGGGAAAAAACAGACACACATTATGTGTGCCTGTGTTTGTGTGTATTTCTTATATGTAGGGCAATTTACTACACTGAGTTTGATTGATCGTACCCTTTGATGAAGGGAAATGAAATGATTACATATTTATTTTTTGCGAGGGAGGAAGAGAAAGAATGAAAGGGAAAAGTTTATTTTGTCAAAGAGAGAGAGAGAAAAGGAGGAAGAAATTTTTTTTGTGTTCAACTTTTGCTCATTCATTATATGGTATGGATGGTGGAGGATGCCAATTTTCCAACTCATTGACATCGAGTTGAGAAAGTCATGACAAGATATGACGGGAAGAAATATGTGTCAATGAACAAAGATATTTTTCCTTCTATGAGAGACTTAACACAATCCGTAGGAATAGGATGAATAATAAAGGGCTGAAGGGAGAGAGAGAGCCGAAAGGTGTAAAATGAGGCGTGAAGCTGTCAGGACTGGAAAAGTTTCATTTTTTAATTTCACACACTGTGAGAGTCAATGAGGGATTTTTTTAGCTGGAGGGACACGGCACGAGGGCCACGAGGAAATAAAGGAGTCATTCCTCTTCACTCACCGCATTATGACTCCCTATTCTCTCCCTCCCTCTCTACTACTCTCTACCCACAAAAAGTTGGGAGTCTATTCTTAATATTTTAATTAGAATCCTATATAGACTCCACCATGTATCCTACATATTATTTTGTGAGGGTCGGGGGTGTTAATAGAAAAGTGAGTAATAAGTGTGCTTGTGTGTGTGTGTGTGCTATCTGTTGTATAAAGTCTGGGCTGGAACAATCCACCTTGTATAAAACCCGGATTTCTTCCATATAAAATTATATATCAAGTCTCCCTCCCACTACCATCCATGATGATACTATTTAGCATGATGACGGTAAAGCCACAAAGGTTTATATATTGAGCTGGTGGAGGTGGTGGTGAGATGGTGGGTTGGAGAGAGAGAGATTGGGTGTGCGTGTGTGTGGATGAATATTCAACTTCAATATCTCTTGTAAGTTTTAACACGTTGATTATGAGAGAGAAATGGCGAAAGAGAGATGTATATATTTGAGAGAGAGAGGGAGCATAAAGGCATAAAAGTCTAAATGATAGTCGTAAATTTTGGCATCAAAATCAGATTAAAAGACACTTGAGAGGAACTTTTCACATTTTAACTTAAAATGCTTGAATTGTTTCTGATAATAAAATTCGCCCACATCCACACACTACTTGCTTTCTTTCTTGATTGCTGGCTGGCGCTTTCTGATCCACACACACACAACTGCCTATTTTTACTAACTAAAAATACACACACACACCACACTCACACACAAGCTTGTGTTTTTTATAATGTGTATGTGCCTTCCACTGTCATTCCACTATCTATTGGTTGCACAAAGAGAGAGAGAGAAATAAACTATTTTTCTAGAAAATAATAAGACTTCTTTCTCAACTCCTATACATCCAATCTGTAAAGTATGTGTGTGTGGGAGTGAGTGAGTGTGTTTGTGTGTGGTAAAGTGCGGCTGGGACAAAGTCTAGTGTCTACTTGTGATCGACAATGTGACTATAGTAATGAGCTCTCATTTTGATACTTTTGAACAGATCATTTAAAATGTTCACAAGCAGTTTTCTCTCTCTCTCTCTCTCTCTCTGTTACTCTGCTAATTTTTTATGCATGATATGCACAAAAATGTGCACTTTACTCGTACTACTTTATACGTTTTTTGCTTACTTTGCATTGTGAGCATTACCACGTGGTTTCAATACATTTTCTACAAGTCCTGATGAAACTGGGATTTGTGCAGAGAGTTGAGTCACACACAGTGCACAGTGAATTTTTCACAACATTGAGGAATCTCTCCCCCTCGGTTTTTTCCCTCTTTTCTCACTGAAGTGAAAAGCTCCTGCCATAGAACATTTAAGTAGTTGGAAACTTTAGCTGTTTATAGCCACAGCGACAGTCATCCTGAATCACACAAATTGGGTCTCGAGGGACTTTAGGAACGTTAAACATGAGACAAACACTTAAGAACATCCTGGATCTTGGCTTCTCTTCTCTGCCTGTGTATTGTAAGATGTGCTGTGAATTCGTACGCTCATGTGTGTGTGTGTGTTCCTTTTACGTGTGATTGACAAATTAAAGACGGTAGCTCCAACACACACACACACATACAGTTTTGCAACACAACACAAGAGTGGGATATATTCCTAAATGGGATGTCTACAACTTTTTTCTTCTTCTTTCCTCCCATTTCAGGAACGAAATGAAATGGAGGGATTGGAAATTAACATGACTTTTCAAGCGTCTCTTTTTCACTTTCATTCATTTCAACTTTTTCACATAGACCACACTTTTTCTTTAAAAAATTTTGAAAATACAAATTATTGAATATCATTTTCCTTCTAGAGTATACCCACCATTAGGAACTGTCAACAGGAGTGCGTGAAAGTGTACTATCTCATACTACGCTCTGCAACTGTCATTTATATCAAAGAGAGTCTGTCTCTCTCTCTCTCTCTGTGCGTGTGTGTAGTGTGTAGTACGGATCTCATGAGGTTAGATTAATAGTTAAGTGAGAGAATTCTAGAGAACTTAAATGGTGTCATCAGTTTTGGATTTACAAGGAATCATACACTCACACATCATTCTTATCACCCTCCACGCTAGAAGAAAAAAAATTTCGTCGTTCCAACTGAGAAAGAGAAAAGAATCAGAGATCCTAGAATCCTAGATGGGAAGAAGAGGAATATTTTGTGCGTGTGTGTGGGGGCTATATGTTGTACTATATACATCTTTTGTATCCAAGATGGAGAGAGAGAGAGAGAAGCTAAAAAGTTGATTTCATGAGTTATAAAGGCGGATAAGTAAAATGAGCATCATCAATATAAGGACACTTTACCCCAGTACAAAATATATTATATCATTTTGTATGTAAAGTGTGGGAAGAGAAAGAGACAGAGTGCGTAGAGAGGAAGGGAGGCAGAGAGAGAGAGAGTTGAGAGGCGGGCATTATGTATGTATAATTCATGAAAAAAAGGAGAGTGACGAGCGTACCCGTCCCGTAAGTTAAAATTATGTGAAGGGAGTCTGTATACTTTTATCCATGTGTGTAAAAAGTGTCCGGATGTGCATATGCCATGCGTGTGTGTGTGTGTGTGTGGAGTGCGGGTATGTAGGTAATGGCATAGAATTCAGTTTGGCGTTTTCATCCATCTCTAAAAGTCTTTGGAACGCAACTCATCTCGCTCTTCTAATGTCGTAAGGAGGAAGAAAAAAAACCCGAAAACTTTTTCTCTCTTCCCTGTTCTCTCTCTATCTCTGCCTCTCTTCTATTTCTTTTTACCACAAGGTATTTCTTATCCTTACATACTCCTACTCTATCCACTCATACACACACACGCACTACGCACGGAACTTACACTACCTTCAAAGTTCATAGTGATGATTTCATGGCGTATTTTTTTTGTCTCCCATTATTTCTTTCCTAGGTTACCCTTTCCCTTTCATCCATTCAGAGCGTTAGCAGTTCTCAAGTCTCTGACACACATGCAGTATAGTGTATGAAAATATCGTTTCGCTATATTCGACTACAGTTTGTACACGTATAGAATATGGTGCCTTGTACTCGTACTCGTACTTTGTCCTATTCTAACAGCTGTATAAATTCCACATCCAACACTAGTCAAGATGATGAGTGGTATAATAGCAAATAGCCATCAACTATCGGAGTATTATGTTAAATGTCGAAGAAATTCTCGTCCTCTTCTCCTCCAACACGATTGTCCATTCTTGTACTCGATTCCAAGCAAAATGTGATGTGATATCCAGTTGTGCTATTAAAACTCTGTGCTGCTACGAAGCACACTTCTATGGGTTTCTTATTTTTTCTGTCATACACACAAGTGTGATATATGATGGTCAAAGGACCGAACCAGAATGGAGAGGAAGAAAAAGCACTAGAAATTGGAAATAAAGGATGCGGGCGTAAAATAGAGTGATTGGCTGCATTGTGTCTCTCTGTTTTACAAATACTCTCTTTGTTGCTCAAGTACAAGTTCTCAATTTAGAATACTTTGAATTTTGTGCAGTTTAGAATGCATAAAAACAATACATTCTTCCATGATTACTTGCTTCCCTTTTTGGAGTGGAGGATTGTCGATCGGCTTCGAGAAAAAGTATAATTTTTGACTGGATTTTTTTTCTGGATTTTGTATGCACCAAAGCAAATATGTATGAAGAAACTATGGTATGTATGTATGTTAATATTATGCAACATTAAAAATAAAGTTTCCTTTTCACAATCCATTTTATTGAAATTAAACTGGAGGCTTCACAAATTCAAGTCTGTCCAGCCCCGGCCTGGCCTGGCCTCGCCTGCCCTTCCAGCTTTTTGAAGGGAGGAAGAAGGTTGTTTCGTACAATGATCCAGGGCAAGTTTATCTAAAATAGTCGGCATTCATTACATACCCACATAGTATACGTATATCTATGCACAAAGTACACTATTGTAGTGCAAAAACTGTGGGATGTACATGCATATACATACGAAAACGCAAATACAAGAGGACACTTGGCAAGAAAAGCAATTGGGATCATGAATTCGAACGTACAAGTTTCATTTTAGTCTCTCTCTCTTTTTCCTCCTCTTCCTCCTCCTCCTCCTCCTCTCTTCACTCTCCAGCCTTTGTTATCCTTTTGTCTCCTTTGAAATGAAGGCTTGGAAAGCAATAGCAAAGATAAACGCAAAAGCTCGACTTGACTTTGTGTGGAGCGTGTGTCTGTGTGTTTGTGTGTGTGTGTGTCTCGCGACTGGACTGGATGTTTGGCTTTGTTTGTCTCTTCAAGTCAAATCTTCCATATGCTTCTCAACAACTATGCTGATCAGTGGAGTACTTCAGAATACACAAACAATTCAAATGTACAAAATGTAAGCTGCAAATCCTTACGTCATACAAAATGGAAATCAGTTTGTCAACACAGACACAGAGAAAGAGACACAGACACATAAAGAGAGAAAGAGGCACGACCGCACCTTACTTTTCAACGATCCATCAAAATTTAACCTTTAAACACTATCTTCAAATTAAATAAAAGAACTTCTACTCCTAAGGTACGTATGCCTACCGGGCTCTCGAGAGGAAAAAAGGTGATCTGACGAGTCATGGGATCATTCTTTTGAACTTGACATCCATTCAATGATGAAGACTCTGTCAAGCCTATGCGAGGAAAGAAATACAGGCTACGAATAAATTAAACAAATAATTCTAAAGTTTTAAATGTTGAAATACTTTTTTTTATCAAAAAAAAATAAATGACACTGAATAAAATCAATTGTAGTAAAATTTTATGGTACTAGAACAAAATTCCCAATTTTAATTTTACGACTGAATGAATTGATACCATTTACTGTAGTATATGCGGAGAAAGAGGAGACAAAGAGGGGAATGGAAATAATGGAAAATGTGGGGAACTCCCCAGCATGTAGTCTTGTGAAATTACAAGAATTATGTTATTGCGGGGAGAATTAAAGTTTATTGTTAAAACTCTCTTGCTGTTCAGCAAAAGGAGAAGAAGAAGGAGGGGAAATACTCGTATAAAGCTGCTGGAATCATTTCTCTCTATGTGTGTGTACACTCTGTGTTCACGAAAAAATATTCGATACTTGTTTTGGAGTAAGAAATAAAAATAGAGAGAGATGGAGGAGGAGGGGGACAAGTCAGGTTTTTTATATATATTAAGATCATACAATCATTCAACCCGACTCCATTGTTAGGAGAGATGAGAGAGCTTTCATGTGTTTGTAACTTGTAGTTGTACTTGCCACTGTTGATTTATTTACGACTATATCTTGTGTAAAACGGCACAAGGCACAACAACAAGAGAGGAAGAAGATGCAGCCCAAGAAGCAAAAAATGCCCGCTGTGTGTGTCTTCTCTCTCTCTATATGGATTTTTGGGTGGAAGAGAAGAAGGCTATAATTTGAAAGATTATTTTGTGCTTCTAACATGTAAAAAAAAGTAAGAAGAGGGAAAAAATGAGAGAGTCAAGATTCAAGATATTTTTGCCTACATGTATTTCATTCCAGTCTCTATAAACTTTATACATTTTTTTGGTAACAGTTGAAAAAGCTGCACTGTGAATTTCCCTTATTATAGATACAAATAAGAAAGAGTTGGACAAACAGACAGATGCTAGCCATAGCTACACACACACACACACACACACACACACACACACACACACACACAGTACAGATAGGTATATGTAGTCAGTTCTACAGTTTCTCTCCTCTTGAGAAATACCAAATGTAAAAGTGCACCCCGAGTTAATGTCTCCATTTCCATTATGCCTGTGTGACTAATTTATGAGTGGGGGTCTCTGGGTCGGCTTTGCGGGATCAAAAAATCCCAAAATGAAAATAAATGAATGTTTGTTCTCCTCTTCTCAACCACGACTTGGCCCTGTGTGACTCTGTCTACAAATGTGTGTTGTCTCCTTGTCTCCTTTCCTTATTTTTCCTTCTTCTGTGTATACAGTCTGTTTGCATCTTGATTTAGAACTCAATGACTCTGTCTCTCTCTCTTCTCTGGCTACATTACATGGATCAACCAAGTATCATCATCAGATTCATTTCTCCTACTCCCTCATCTCCTTTCTCTCTCTCTCTCCTCTCTGTTTATTATGGGTCTCTCCAGTTATTTGCACCATCACACTATCAGGATGAGCACAATAATTCATCGGGAGTCTTCTGGGTGTCCCGCTAATTAATAATACATTCCTTCTTCTCTTCTCTCGAGAGAGAGATTTTTTGTGCGTGAGGAACGGGATAAATACATTGTGCGTGTGTGTGTTGCTATTTCTGAATTTTTATCTAACACTAACGAAAAAAAATCTTGTGTACTGTGGGTTTCTAGAGGAAGATAATAAGGAAGGTTTTTTTTATACATGTGTAGACAGTAAATTTGATAATAAGGCTCTCTCTGTTTTTTCTACTGGGGTTGAATAGCACATTTGTAATGTGTTATACATATTTGCTTTATTTAATGGATAAAAAATGGGAGAGACGCATTTCTGTGTTAATGTACGCATTGTAATTCTAGCCTCAATGCATATCCAATTTCTTTTTAAATTTATGCTCATCTTATACGATCTGCTGTGTATTGTACTGTACAGTGTGTGTGTGTGGATTTCACATTGTGTATGTATAGTGATTTATTGGGGTACAATAATAGAATGACTATAGCCCCAAAAAATGTCAGTTTTCAGAGAATCAAAATTGGTCATCTCTTTTTTCTTTTTTTCTTGGGAGGTGGAGGAGAAAGAGGAGGAAAAAGAGGAAGAGGGAGAGAAACCACTCACCATGTTCATCTTAAATTCATCCTCAATCCTTAAAGTCATAAAAAGGGAAGGAAAAGAAGATTTTAGTACCAAATTATTAGTTGATTTACAACAAAAACGACTTCCGAAGTTATTTTGTTTTCTCCTCTCAACATCCCTCGGAACAACCCTACTTTTCCCCATTAAGTCTGAGTGAGTGTAGTTAAAAAACTATGAGCATTAGGAAGAACAACACACAAGAAGGAAGGAGGGAAAAGAGATCAGTCGGACACATTGTGAGGGTGCATGTGTGTGCTCAAAAAAAGGATGTAGTGAAGAGAGAAAAGAAGGACTTTAACACAAAAAATAGAGAAAAATGATACATAAGCCGTCCATATTTTTTCTACACCCCATGCAATGTCTCATAAGAAATGGGGAGAGAGAGAGAGAGAAGAAAAACACATCATCATCGATAATAACGTATTTTATGTGAATTTTCTTTTGTAAGCACTTCCAGCCTCACCTCCATCCATAAAAATTACGAGCTAGTCAAACATTTTTGTTTACCCATCTTCTTCTCCTCCTCCTCCTCCGTCTTGTCTGTGACTACTGGGTGGGGTATGGACAGAATTCAAAAGAAGAGGGGACACCAGGAGCAAAAAGTTGTAACAAAATAAGATTTTAGGATTTTTTTTTGTATTTACAAGAAAAACAAATCAATTTTGAAAAGTAGATCAAAATTTTTTTATTTTATTTTACTTACACAACATGTGCTCCATTTTTCTGTGTGCCCCCGCTCGTTCACAAGTAAAGTCGTTTATGTGTTACTTAACATTGTAGTCACACACAGTGTGTGTGTGTGTGTAAAATAGAGTAGGATGGAGGAGAGATTGAAATAGTTTTTTCTCATTTTGTTTTGCAACAAAATAAACAGGCGGGACTGACTGACTGTGAAGGTACTTAATTCTTAATTACTCGGCTGTGTGGAGTTGGAACAAAGTATGCAAAATATAAATAAATAAAATCTCTTGTCAGTACACACACACACACACTCACGCACACATAAACACTTCCAGAAAAAGTACAATGAATTCCCCCGAATCCTTTCCATCTCCAAATCATTCAACAGATGTAGAATGAGGGATGTTAAAAAATCTTGTAGAGATATGTTCGACAGCATACACACACACCTGTGTGTACGTCCTAAGTAATACATGTTTTTTGTAAGCTTTTTTTAAAACTGTCTCTCTTTCTCATATTTTCCAAGAATTTGAAACTTTGATTTAACACGCCGGAAACAAAGGGAGAAAAACCTTTTGCGACTCGTCGGAGACTCTTATGTTGTTATCAATCGAAGGCCGGGTTGTATCAACAAAGAGAAAAAGAGAGAAAGGAGGGAGGGAGGGAGAGGGAGAAAAGTTCTACGTAATCATCACACAAATTTCTACGACCTCAATGGGAGACGGTGGGCATTTTGTCGACTGTGGCCCTTCTCTCTCTGTCTCCTTGTATCTCACAATGTGTGAATACATATGTGTATTTTCAAATTCTTTTGAGATCTTCCTACAGGAGTCACACAACATTCAGTCGTCAGCCGTTCTATTTTATCCACTATTTATCAAAAAAGAACTTTGTTTGGAACTAGTGACTCAAAACAGTTGGGGAATACATGGATGCATGTGTACAAAAGAAAGTTGCAAAAATAGTGCCAATAATTTTGTTTTGCGAAAAAATCTCGCTCCCTAGTATTTAGAGAATGACGTTAATTCTCTCTTACTCCACTTTCCATATGTAACCAATCAAGGAATGACGGGGGAAAGATGTGCTGAAATTAGTCTAAATTTATTTCTGTAAAAAAAGTTCTTAGCTGATTGTAGTCAATTTTCTTCATTTGCCTTTCTCCAGTCCTTTTATTAGGTTGAGATTGTAGGTGAATGAAAATTTTGACACATATGGAGAGAAAGAAGGGAAGATTTGAGTAGATTTGGATGTTTCTAACAAAATTATAAGCATCTATTCATCAATTACATTATTAGTTCGTATAACTTCTTCCTCATCATCCTCGTCATCATTTTATGCTCAACTAATCCACATCCAAAGGAAGGACTAAATAATTTAGTTGAGAATTATAAGGAAGACGATTTTTCTCCTCCCACTCTTCGTAAAGATAATGCAATAATTTATCCCAGAATAGAGAGTCCTTTATCGCTAGGCTGTGTTGACAGGTGTAAGGAACATAAAAAATGACAAGTTCAGACGGGAATGACAGAACATAAGAAAAGTGAATTTCAAGTCACGTACATTTCTAGTGACTTTCCCCCTTGAGGCTGTGGGCTCCAGCGTAGCTTTACAACGACGGCTCTACGTACTTTTTTTTGCGGAAACTTTTGTTAGAAAGTCGATGACGGGCTGAGAGAGAGAGGAGGCGGGGGAGGAGAAAAGGGAGACTGTGTGTGTATGTATACATATACGTGTGTGGTTGTGTAAAAAATTGTACACTTTTCCTGAGTCTCATATGCTTGTCAGATTTTCCTCTTCCCCTCCTGTCTCCCCCGTCTCCCTCCTCTCTTTCTTTCATGAATAGAAAAAAGCACATTCTGTAGTCTCTTCCGGTAAAAAACATCAATGAACTTACCTGACTTTCAGGTTTAAACCAAACTGCACCAACACATCGTACACAAGAGTAAGGTCTGGAAAATCCTCCACACACACACAAAGTTCAAATCTTTTGCCATGATACACAATGCAGGATACAAGAAAAAAGGACTGTGTGTGTCATATCTAAAGGTTGTTTTGAGAAAGCATATGTCTGCAACCACCTTGTATTGAATATGCGTACATTTTGTATGGGTAAAAAATAGAATATGCGTATTTTATGCGTACATGTCAAAAAAGGGAAAAATCAAAGGAGACAGTGGAAGGAACACAACTCTCTCAGGCACACGTGCAAGGTTATGCAGCTTGTCATTATGATAGTGAGTGAGTGTATGTAGAACGGATGAGCGGCCAGCTTAATTTAGACAGGATCCGCAGAGTGAACAGGAGAAAAAGGGGAAAAAAGATAAAAGCTCCAAAAAAGATGGGCATATGAAAATACACACACACACTTTTTTCTGTAGGTATACTGTACTGATGGACGTGTGTGTGTGGAGGAGCTGGAGCTGGAGGAAGGAATACAATCAAGAAGGAAAAAAAGTAAAAGTAGAAAAAAGAGAGGCAGAAGCGTTCACCGATAAACGATAAGCTGAATGTCGAAAACAGTGAGTTCAATGAAATAATCAAGTGGAAGCCCGTGTGCCTATGAGTATGTGAGTGTGTCTGTGTGTGTGTGTGAAACGTGTGGGCCAAAACCAAAAGAGAAGTTATTTTCGTACGTGAGATCCCCTTTCTGTGTTCATCCCATCCACACACACACACACAAGTTGGATGAGCATGGTCGTCGAGAGACAGAGAGAGAGGAGGAGGAGAAGACGAAAAAAACCATTTTCAAAATAAGATATTAGTGGAAAAACGGTGTGAGTCAGAGTCAAGACAGGAGAGAAGAATCTGTTCATCTTCCATCCCAAAGCCATAATTGATGCGATAAGGTTTGATTTTGTTCAGAGACTCTGAGTCAGTGTGAAGAAAAAAATGAGCAGACATTTCAACACACACAAAGACAGAGGGAGAGAATTGGAATGTGCTTTTTATCTTAATATTCTTTATTATTATTCTACTGATATATTTTTTAATGTGTTTTCTTCCTTATCCTCTTTGTCATCTCCTTCATAATCAATCCTACTTTTCTTCCTGTGGGAGTTCCAAAGTCATAATTATTCATAAATGTTGTACACAACACAACACAGATAATCATAATTTACTCACAAATAATGTAGATAGTAAATTCCTTCTGTGGAAATAATTAGAGTGTGGCCCACATGGTCTTCGCTGTAGGTATGTAGTTGAAGGTACATAGTACGGAGAAATTTGATCTGGTACCTCCCAAGTACTCTGAAATTTTGTGATGTGTTGAATCATTGAATGTCATATATTAAAGTGTGTGTGCGTGTGTGTGTGAATTACCGATTTAAATACAATGAGTGGTGAATTCTACAGTCGTGTAAATGCTATCGAGTATAATTACACGTAAGTTTACCAGTTGGCTCTCTGTACTTGGCTGACTTGGGGAAGTGGACAAAGACATTTGTAGTTCTTTTGTATTAGAAACTTGACGTGTGTGCGTGTGTGTACTAGCGTGTGTCCCGAGAGTGCCTACAGTCATCGGATGATAGTAGTAATCATTTTCCTCCGTAGGTAATTCTCCAGCAATTGACTAACATGGAAAGTGGAGCAAATTGACAAAAGATTCTAGGAAATGAGAGAAAAAATTTACAACTCGACAGCACATTTCTGTGTAATGTGCATAAGTTTAGCCTGTGGCGGGGTTCGTCATCGTCTGGGAAAGTGATAATACATACTTGATATGACTCGTCAGAATGATAGGGGAAAGAAAATTATTAGGATCCGATAAAGTCAGGATTAACTATTATAAGGTTATTAGAATAATTTAGGATGTACATCCTAGTCATTTGTAAGGTGATAATTTGTCGGCTGCTGGACGAAAATGAGAGGGAGAATTGATAATGTAGACAGTATCATATTTTTTATTACCAAAAGGTACTGTAAAGTGTAATGATCGGGGGAGGATAGGAGTATACATACAAGAGTCTAATGTCAATAAGAAATCTGTGAGCTCTTTTCCAGCTCACTTCCAAATCCTTTCCATCTAGTAATTTAATGAACTGACGCAAATCCCTCTCTCTCTCTCTCCAAACATCAACTGATTTCATACAAAATCCTAAAAATACCACTGAAAAATGAGGGAAAAGAAAGGGAAAATGTGGGGATGATGTACTACGAGATATACAATACACGAAGGTGGGAGTTTGTGTGTGTAGTGGAGGTACACAGTGTTGTGTGTATAGCCTTTTTTCAGATTTTCCAGACCACATGAATATTTTTTAAAAGTGTGTATGTCAGTGTCAAGCATATTTTATAATATCCCTTATAAGTACTTTAGAATAATGAAAAGAGTACATGGACATATTAGACGGATATGTATGGACGTAATTTGTGTAGGTAATAGTTGTTTGGGAATTACGTAGTACATGATGATGATGCGGATGATTCCATGTAAACTTGATAAAATAAAGAGACCTGCTCTTTTATTCCGGTAACGAGAGATGAAAGTGGTGGTGGCGATGTTGACATAGTGGGTTTCGGAAGGTTACCATCTAACAGATGCGTTTGCGGTTGCCTTTTCACCAGTTTACAATGTAAATGTGTGAGTAAGTAAAGTAAGTAAAAATGTACGACAGTCCTGTTATCTCAATGAGAGACAGAGAGAGAAAAGTAATGAGGAAAAACTGCAGATTAACTCCAGTTAACTGATGTGTATTAGTCGTGTGTGTGTGATACCTGGTCGGATAGGCCAACGACCAAGATTAACACATGTATTTATAATATTAGTTTTACATCTTAGATCTACATATTAGGTATATTACACTTTACAATACACCACATTTTACATGATAAATATCAAGTATACTTCTAATATTACAAGTAAGCAGTTGATTTGAACACACAAGTAGTGGTAGAATTGTGTCAATACAGAACAACACATACACAAAAAGGGATAGAATGAAATAGACAACTGTTATTATAAGGGTATTAGCCAATTAGACTGGTTGACTGGAAAGTTGGTAATGTAGATTAAATATGTATAGTAGTATAATATAATTTAGTTTAAGCACATCCCACACACACACACAACCACACACATATAAATCCGTAACTGTTTTAAAAGCTGCCAATCTATTTTATCAAGATGATTTCCATATGCAAAAGACATGGCGGTCGTCTCCTCACACCCTCATCCAGTTCCAGTTTCTAGCAGAAAGAGAAAGAGATAGGGAAGAGAAAGGTTTTCAGTTCTTATTCATAAGTCACATAATAATCCCCAAAGTCATTTGGATTATCAGCAAACATCATCATCATCCAGGATCGACAGGAGAACGTCATTCTTCATTAGGAGGAGGACTCCATTTCATCCGCCAGTCAACCTTTGAACTGAATTTCCGTAGGACTCTAGGATAGTCAGTTCCAACTTTTTTTTATTCTTCTGGCCCTATATCTTTTAAAAGTGTGACTGTGTATGTGTACTAAATTAGTCCTTCTCCTTCCCTTCGAACACACATAGTCTCTTTGTGCTAGTAATTTTTTGATTAGGATAAAAACCTTTAATTACTTTAGTTTGTAACTGTGATATCGACAATTAGTGACAAACCAGGAAAACTTGTATAAACTAATGTAGAAATTATTTACTGAGACAAAAAAACAACACGTATATTTTGGAAAATGGAACGACCACCACGAATCCAGAGAATTATTCTAGTCCTCTTCTTGATCATCTACTGGTTTGGTGTAAAAAATAGTTCTGGTGGAGTTGTCAACAACAATAAAACTGGGACAATCAATTTGGACGAATTGGATGCCAAACTGGATGATTTGATTTACAAACTATTTGGTGACTTTAATATTACTCCTTTGGACATTTGGAATCCTCGACATTCGGATCATACTGGAGAGGACAATGCTATCCATTATTCAAATGAATGGTTAGTTCATATTTTGAACCAGGATCCAAATCATGTGGCTAATGAGACTGGATATTATAATCTGGGACAGGTGAGAATAGAACAAGACAATTAAAATTTAAGTTGTCAAAATTTCCAAATTACTTTTTTATGTTTAAAAAATCATAGGTGGTAATTAGCTAGTCATCATATAATTGACACTAATGAATATTATACAATATTATCTTTGTTCAAAGGTGAGTGGATTTCCCAACGTTTTTCGTTTCATAAAAGTTGACCATCCTGAAAAGCATCATCGAGGGGCAAGAGAATGTACGGACCAGCTTGTGGCTGATGAGAGGGTAAGTTTTTTTTGTCTAAAATAAAATATTTAAATAAAACAAGAGTCGCTAACGCCCCTCTCGTCCGCAGAGCACAAATCATTACATATGTAGTATACTATTGAAAGAAAGTAGCAATTTAAAGATTTTTAAAACCATAAATATTTCGAAAACTCC
>WJFB01000715.1:0-49767 GCA_009870185.1 Pygmarrhopalites habei | reverse complement strand
GCGCCCACAGGGACCATCCTAATAAAAAAATTGGAACTGACCATATCTTTTTTTGATGTCAAAAAGTGACTTGTAAGATGCCGTGACGTACGTGTCGCAGCACTTACTTGATATGTAGTATATTTTGTAGCCAATTTGTAGAGAATTAAATTCTCTACAACATATAGGGCTATGCATACAATTTGATGGCAATTGCAGAAGCCACAGCGATTGTGCTTTTGTGCTTCAGAGAAAGTCCTGGCCATATCTTTTTTTGATACACTGTATATGTATCGTGTGTAGAAAAAAAGAGTGTTCGTAGATACATGTACAATGTGGGAAGAGAGAGAGAGAGAACCGAGACGTTCTTTTTCTTCAATTTTCTCCGCGACCAATTCTCATTAATTTTATTTTTCATTTGGATAGTGCTCCAGTCCCAACCAGCCAACCTGTCGTTGTTGATTCCAAGTCAAATGATCGATGAATTTCCTCGCCATCTCAGCACAATCGAGAGAGAGAGAGAGAAAGCGGGAGGGAGAAGAGCACAGCGTGGCTTTCTCCTTACTAAATTTTATTTATGTATTTATCCTCCTTTATACATTATTCCATATATGAAGCAACACACACACACACAAAATACCTCGATTATATTCTCTTCCAGGGAAATTTTCAATTTTCTTATTTATTGCCTTTATAAGCTATTTTATCCTATATTAAATCATCCCATGAAGCTCTCTCTGTCTCTCTCTGTTTTCCCCCAAAGCTCCATGCCACACACGCAACTTTTTTCCCTCCTCCCCTCCCACACACACACACACACACATTTCCATACTGCTCATGTAACTGCGGGCTGTGCTGGTGCTGTGCCGTGTGTGTGTGTGTGTACAATACAGGGTGGGTGGGATGGAAAATTCAAGTAATTTTTTTGTACGCGTCTTCTTTTCCCATGCCAAGGGAAAGGGAAAGGAGAAAGCCAGGAGAAGAGTCTGAGCTGGGAAGAGTGTAGACGGAGATTAACATTAACTTGCCATGTCACATGGTTATCCTATCATATCCACCAATAGGCCTGGGCCCCTTTCATCCTCCAGAGAAAGTATGTAGTAATAGTGTGGAGGGAAGCGCATGGCGACGGAACAACCGCTTTCTCCCTCTCAACCTTTCAAATGGCTTAGCCCTTCAATTTTTTCTCTCATTCGTGTTTCTTCGGCAAGGAGAAGAGAGGGTGAGACACACACACACACACACACCAGACAATTTGAAGGATTTCCTTAAAATTTAAGATGGCGTAAAAATTGGGTCAATGAATAATCTTCTTTTCCCTTCCCACCCACCCTCTATTTTTGAGAAGAGGGAGGATTTAAATGGATTTTGTAAACTAAAATTTCCTCCAGTTGTATTACTTTTGACCATGTCAAATTTATATATTGTATGAGTAGAAGGGAGGGGTGTGTGGCTTCGCTCCACTTGGCAGTCGAATGGACAACTGTTGAGCGGGATTTTAAAAAAAGAGGGTGAAGGACAATTTTCATTTTGGTTAGATTAAATATTATTACTGCCCAAAGTCTAAGAATTCTATGCCTCCTCCTTGACTTGACTTTAGATTCGAACGGCGTCGAAGTTTCCACAATTTTAGTGAATGGCTTTTTTCCTCTTTGGCAAAGCCATAAGAAACGATGAGTCTACAGGTGAATTTCTGTTGGACAAAAATACAATTTCCAGCTTCACCTTTCCTGTCCCACTGGAATTGAGCTGTCTTTGTCCAATCGAAGAAAATTTGTCTTGAATATATTGTTCGAACCTCCCAATCATAAGTAGGGAGGGGAAGAAAGGAGGGGCGCATTAAAAAAGCCGTCGGTGGACGACGTAATGTTGAACAAATAAATACGAAGCTGATGGTTTCACTTTGTCTTTTTTCCTTCTGAATGGAAAACAATAACGTCTGGTCTCTCCCCTCCCTCCCTCCCTCCCTCCTCCCTGACGAAGAAAGACGGCCAAAAATTGCTTTTCCTTTCCCGCACACTACACACACACACAACAGAGAACAACACAGTTGCATGCAGTTTGGGGTTTTGGTCGGGTTATAATTTAATAGGAGAGAGCCAAGGGTTTGATATAGCCATGGGTCGTGTGTGTGTGTGCTTGTGTTTGGGGAGGATGATTCTATATATATATTGATTTTACAATCATTTTTCAATTTCCCCCATGACCAACAGGGACCACACACACTCCACTCTCTCTCTCCACACACACCCGTTGGAGAGAGAGGGAGAGAGAGATAGACCAACGTCTTTGACCATCGACCACGAAATGAGTCTTGTTAGGGTTCACAAAGTGTACTAGTAAAATTGCACGTGTCTTTTGGTCCCTCTTACAGTCTAACACAGGCACACACACCACCACCACACAACATGCACTACATTAACACAATTGACAAGGCCATAAAGTGGACACAAAAGTAAGGGAGAGAAAGAAAGATAGAGAGGACAATACAGTCTTCCCCCATCCACTACCACACAAACACACACACACACACATTCACTCTCAGCCACAATGGGATTGGTGTGGGGAGAAAGTAGACTTGCATTTTGAGTTTGAATTTTCTCCTGCATTGACTGCCAATCGCATTAAAGCGAGTGGATGAATGAAAAAAGAAGAGCTTTCTTTTTTTAAAAAAACTTTCTCTTTCTTCTTTTTCAAAAGAAGAAGAAGAAGAGGGTTGAGCACACATTGAACCATACACAATTTAATATAGAGCAGCCAAAATGGAAGAGAAGAGAGTCTGGACAAGAGAGAAAGCGAAAGGCATGTGTGTGTGGGTAGTGAAAGCTGGAAGTGAAAGGGAGACTGACGTCGTCTCAGCTGCAACATTTTCTACATTGATAATGTTCTAATCTAGGCGCGAGTATCTTGAATGTAGTCATGCCCTCCTTATGTATCCGTGTGTGTATGTGTGTGTCTCTCTCTATTTGTGTGTGTGTACGTGTGTGTGTAGCAGAGTATGTATCAGAGGAGAAAGAGGTTGAGGGACAAAGTTATTGATGTGTAGGGAATATTTTTGAAAGAGAAATGCGACCGAGATGGGATGGACGGAGGGTGAGGCATCATGACGAGATATTGAAGACAGTGACACACACACACACACACAGAAATGGAGGGAACACACACACGGCGGATTGTCCCCTGTCCATTGAGAGTAAAAATGGAGGGACATAGACACAGAGAGAGGATGCTTCCTTATGATTAAACTTTTTACTTTCTCCATTGGTGCATCAGCAGTAGTCAGAGAAAGAGAGCACACACACACACATCGAGAGAGAGGGGGAGGGAGATGGAGGAGGAGAAGAAGGGGCTACTTTTGGAGCTTCAAACTCGTGTTCAGTGTAATGCAAGGACAAGCTCAAGAGAAGAAACGATAATAAGAGGAATAGTAAGAAATTGGTGTGTGTGTGTGTCTCCTCTCCTTTGCTTGTCGTGTGTGTGTGGTCTTATGCTGGGGTTGAGTAATGGAAAAAAACGATGATAGACTTTCTCTCCACTCGGCTTTTTCCTATTTGGTCGTATATAAAAGGGAGAAAAGGGTGAAAGTGGGTATGGTGGACGGAGTGGAGAAGTGGGAAGAGACAATTTCTTGTCAGAGTGAAAGTTAGAGAGAGAGATTCTTTGACCGGCATGCCTCAAATGTCCATCTGAGGTAGCCTCCCAATATTATTATATGGAGTTACACATATCCAGAGAAAGCGTGTGTGTGGATATATATATAAATAAGAGAGCGGGGGAGAGGAGTAAACGAAGACGTGGTATGGCAGAACATGGACATGGAACTTAATCGCGCTCAACTACAAGTAGGAGGATAGCGGAAAGTCTGACGGACCTGACACGGCAATTTCGACACCTTTATATATATAGAGCGGGAGCGGGAGGGAAAGGGAGGGAAAGGGAGGGAAAGCATAGTATGTAGTCAGTGACTGTGTGTGTTAGTCACTGTGTGTGGGCCTCTCATGTATTTTTTCTCTTTTTCGCTTTCTCCATCCTATCCTCTGGGGTTTCCAAGAAGTGTCATGTCATTTTTCCCTTTCCTTTTTATCCAATCAGTTCATTACATACTGGAGTATGTATGTAGTGAACACAAAAAGTATGTTATGCCCCTCTTACGCTTTCCACCCATGAATTCGTGGAGAAGGAACGTGCCCTTTTTGTCTGTCCGTGTGTGTGAAAGGAAGAGTGAAAAGGAGTACATTTTACGGTATACACAGGAACACATTTATGGGAGGAGGAGGAGGACTGACAGTCTCTACACATGCAATGCTCTTCCGTTTTGGATTTACTCTCTCTCTCTCCCTGGCTTTCACGTAGTTTGTGGATGAGACTGTTTTGGATGGACTGCAACACGGTCAATTGTGTTGAGACACACTACATAAACATTTCATATATTATGTGTGTGTCTGGAGAAGGGAAAGGGGGAGTGAAAGGAGGTGGGAGGGAGAAATAGGAGACAACGTCAAACTTAAAATCAATGGTCAATTATTTTGGAGAGAAAGTTTTTATCTACTTTAATGTATGTACTGGATTAATTTAAATCACCTTGGATTATGCAACAATTAAGGCAATTGTGTTGAGAGACAAAATGGTTGCCAAAACGGAGGCAGCAGTTTTTACCTGGAAAGACAAGAAAAATGACAAAATTTAGTCATTTTTAATTAATTGTATTTTTGCGCAACTTCGACGCCGCTCTGCATAATTTATTCGATTCTGTGAGCCTTATTTGTAAAGTTGCACCTTTCCGCTTCAGTTCCTTTTTGTTAAATTCATAATCGGAATTAGTACTGAAATTTTTAATAACTAATCCCCGCGAAACACGATTTGCAACCTTGTTCATAAAAACAATTGGAAATTTTGAAAAAAAAGCAACCTCTACTTTATATTTGTCCCAATGAAGTTTTACGGTAACCGTCGGCCGTCCGTCTAATGTACTACTGGGTCTTTTGTTACATTACGTGGGGAGGCTAGAGTAATGGAGAGGATGTAAGGGGGTAGTTAGAAAAAAATATATAGAATGTCAAGAGTCAATATCAATGGTGGTTCTTCTCCCGGGTCCCTCTGTGTGTGGGAGTCTGTGGTGATTGTGTGTGTGTGTGTGAGAAAGAGAGAATTGGTTGATGGTGATCTGGACAGAGGAGGAGAAGGATAGACAGAAGAAAATGAAAGAAGTTAGTAGTGCGTAGTCCATAGCCCATCCATTGCACACACACACACATACTTGTGGTCTAGTGGAAGGGGTTCTGACTTATGTAATCGTCATCCTTCGTGGAGACAGACAGAGAAAAAGGCACACTCGTGTGTGTGTGTGTAGAGAGAGAGAGAGCGAGGGTCTTGAAGGAGAAGGAGAATGGAAAAAAGAAGAGTGAGGAAGCCCAAGGCGGGAATAAAGTATAGGGTTAAACGTCATTCGGTTGTCCGGTTTCTCTCTCAAGTAATAGTAATTGTAAAATTGCAACTACCCTCATCCTCCTCCATCTTTAATGCCATGCAAGTAGAGAGGAGGAGAATATAATACGAAAATTTCGTCTCTGGAGAGGGAGAGAAAAAAGAGATTGTACAAAAATCATTTTTTAACTTCAAACTTAATCTCTCACTCTTTTTTCTTGGTTTGCTTTAACTTTGACTCGCAAGCACAGGGAAGGTGGAGGATCCCTCGTCTTATCCCGACTACCCGAATTGCTACTACCTACTCACCCTAATTCATGATCATGACTCAATGACTTGGACTGTGACGCCAGTACTAGCCATAAATATATTTCTCCCACTTTCTCTCTCTCTCTCTTCTCCCTCAATATATAAAATACTTGCTCAAATAAATCCTGATTCCCCTCCTCTCTCTCCTCCAACTTCATTCCTTTGAAAGTGCTGTCGCGAGTCAATTTTCATTTAATATTTGTACCACGGAAAACACCCTTTCTGAACAGCTAAAAATGTTTTCGATAGAAAAAGAATTGGATCCAGCAATTTTAAGGGAATTTTTAGAAACGTGAAAATCGGACCAGTTTATTGTAGAAAATAAATGAAAGTGTTCGACGCCGATTGGGAATTTAGGCAGATTAATTGCACTACAAAAAGAATCAGCTTTCTCGGATTCTTTAATTTCTTCAGATTCATATAATGATTTTTTTTCTTGTGAAATATTAAATGCTTTAGCATTTTTTCTAGTTTACTGAATAGTTTGACGCCGATCACAAAATTGTCGAGCCCTAGAAATTGGATTTGATATTTTCAAAAACTGGCGTTCCCCCACTTAAGCAGTACAGTTGTTCGTTTTCTGAATTTTTAATGTCCTCATTAAATCCTAAAACTCCCCCTTAAAGATTGCCCATTAATTTCTTGCAATTTCCCAAAAAAAATTGTGTGTTTGCGTGTACAATAATGAGCAATTAACTCTTCTTTTCTTGAAAGAATATTGACCTTGAGTTCCTACTTTCTCTCTCCATTTTCCCAATTTGTACCTCCTCCACTCCACTCTGCTCCCTCCTCTTCTTCATATGAATTAACATGGAGAACCCCGAGCTAATTACTCTGAGAGATTTTGTGAAGAGGATAAGAAGCTTTTTTCTTGCATAATAATAATAATGATTTCGTCCCTTGACAGTCATAACCCGAACACGGTGAAAGCAGCAGACGGAGTGAGAAGGAAAACCCAATTAAAAATAATGGTGACTCTACACAGCACACAGTATAATTAAGTAACTGGGAGAAATGTACTTGTTCCTCCAAAATAAAAAAATAAAATGGAAGCATGAACACACACACACCCTACACTCCCACACAGGGAGGGAGTGAGAGTCATTAGGAAAAAGATTCTTTCCATTTACAATACAAAAGAGAGACAAAGTGTTTAATGTGGGTGCATTTTGAATTGGATCCCTTTCTCCTTCACATAGCATGGTCCATTTACTTTCTTCTCTTGACTTTCCCCCCTCCATGCACGTGGTTCCATTTGTCATGAGGAATGTGGGGAAGACAGAGAGAGAGAGAGGGAAAATAATTAAGTTAATTGATTGGCATAAGTCAGAATGTCGGGGGGAAGAAGAAACAAAAACTCTCTCTCTCTTTCTCTCTCTCTCATCTGCAATTTCTCTCCCTCTCTTCAACTCCCAGTTAACTAAGTGCTGAGCTACTTAATTATCACAGAGGGAATGGAAGGGAAGGGGGAAGGATCGACCTGAGACTTCAAAGTCACGAAGGCATTGACTGCACCAGTCAATTTGACAGTAGCTGTCACATCACAGAGAAAGCCTTTTCACCCTCCCCACTCCTACATAAATACATAAATATAATAATTATTCCATTCCATACTGTCTCTCCCCCCCATCCATGTACAGTGAAAGTGTACATCTTTTATTTTCACCAAAAAGCTAATACATTTTGACTTTCACTCCCTTTCACCCCATCAAACTGAAATTCTATAATTTAAGTCTTGATCCAATTCCTAATTTCTCGATACACTCTTCCTCCCTCCTTCTTCTCCTCCAGGAAAATCCTGCTGTGTGTATTTTCTCGCCACCCTCATCTCCACTGGAGCCAAAGAGAAAGCGAGAGAGAGTGAACAAGAATTGGAAGAGCTGTGAAGTGAAAAAAGGGGAGAGCGACTCGAGTTGCTTCCTTCTGATAAAGGCAACTCGTTAGCCTAAAACAATTTTCTCTCTCATTCATCTTCTCCCCACTCAGACACACACACACGCAGAGAGAGAGGCTTGTCATCATTATGGAGAGGGGTGGACTTTTTCCATTGAGTCAATTTTACAAAATCTAATAGTCCACCTGCTTCTGTTTTCCCCTCCTCTTTGTCTTTCATTACTCCCTTCTTTTGTCTACTGTGTAGTGTGAACGTGTGTGTGTCTCATTATGCTTCATCACAGGGTATTTGGAAGATTACCATCACCCTAGCCGATGGCTAATGAATGTGACCTTTGACACTCGAGGTAAACGTAATTCAATCATTTTCGACTGACTTTAAATGTGACTGTTTTTGTTTTGTATTTTTTTGACTTGGGGAAATTGGGTGAACCTCGACGCCGCTCATCACATTTTACTTTGGTGGGATTTTTTTTCCAAAATTAAATTAACGAGAGAGAATTGAATGTAATTAAAAAACCCTGCTTTCTAACTGTACAATTTTTTGATATTCAAATTTTAGGAATTATGACCAAGAAAGGCGGATGAATGGTTGTGGTGTTTGGGTGGAGGACTTAAGGCGGGAGAAGAAGAAAAAGATGAATTTATTTCAATAAAAAGGAAATGGAGAATATCCCTCCAGTTTTTACTTTTTACTTTTACACACACACACCCACACACACAAAAGAAAAATATTGGACAGTTTTCACCATAAATAAAGCTTAATGTTGGGTTTGGCGAAGCTTATCATCTGACACTTGAATAAGGGAGGGGGAGAGGAGAGGGGCGAAGGGGGAAGGGGGGAATGAAAAGAAATATCATTTTCTAAATGACGGTTCCTTTATAGTGTCGTCTTTCTGACGGAGTTGGATGACAGTTCAATGTGAATGCAAATGTGAGGGGAATTGTGTGTGTATGTGTGTGTTAGTAGTGCCTTTCTTTATTTACACTAGTCAAATGGACATTTAATGCTCTTTGGAAAAATGGGAAAGAGAGAAAAATGGAATTATACACACAGACACACGCACACGAGCCACAGGGACAATACAATATTCTATTGCGTGCTGCAGTGTGTATTTTTTGGCCACATAAATTTTTATTCCTTCCATTCAAAAACTACACCACTTGTTTCATTAAGATTGTGAAAAGTGTGTGTGGGTGTGGGTGTGGAATTTATCAAATCCTTGTCAAAAATAATTCCATTTAATTCTTACTTTGGTTGACAAGGTTCGACGCCGTTTGAGTTATACTTCTCGCCAGGAGGTTCAAGAATACTGTTAGTTAGCTCCAAGTTTTTCCATTGATAGTAATTTTAAGCTAGTTAAAGGAATAGTTACGTTCTTCCATTGGTACACATTAATTTAATTTAATTCCTCTCCTGCTCGGATATAATGTTATAACGTCAATTTATTTATGAATTGTAGAAACTGGAGTGGGCCGTCGCCCGCTCTTTTTTTCCAGCTGGAGAAAGTTGAAAAATTTGGAGATTGTTCCACTTTTTTTTGTGACCTAACTCAACAGTGGATGAGTAAATGAGGAAGTGGAAGAGAGGAGGATTTTTGGAATCTAATCAAGGGAATTGGATTGAACTGGATTGAAAAAGAGAGAGTGAAGTGAGGGGAGAAAATAGGGGAAAGAATAGAAAAGAGTGGAGCGGAGGTGGAGGGAGCGGCTAGTGACAGCCCGCTTAATTACTAGGGGGCTTCTGTTTGCTTTAGTAACAAGATCAAAGGGAAAAAAAGAAGAACAGAGCGAAGAAAACTGGAGAGGAAGAGAGAAAGGTGGAGAAAGAAGGGGAAGAGATGCCGGCCGTAGAAATTGTAATTTGATTCTGCTGCTCTCCGAGTTGTAGTTGTAGACACGGGAAGAAAATTACGTAGACGAAATATGAAGAAGGAATTGAAGGAGGAACAAGAAGGTGGATGGGAATGGAGGACAAAAAATCACACACACACACACACACACACACACACACAGTGAATTGCTCTTTCTCTCTTTGGACTGATTTTCATCATTATACACACATCCTTCGTATGCGGAGTCCAAGAGTAGAAATGGGCAATGAGAGAGAGAGAGAAAGCAGACGACAAGTTGATGATGAGGGTACACTAGACTTTGTAATCCTCCATCCTAAAATAAAAAGGAAAGGAGGAGAAAAGCAATTTAAACTTTTTTTTGCTTTCTCCATGGACGACGAGTTTCTCTCTCTATTTTTTGAATAGTCATGTATGATTTTGTTCCAAAAAAATGTTCTTCACTCTCCAAGTACCCCCCAGCACACACACACACGGGAGAGACTTAAATAAGGAGCTACTTATTACAGAGTGAAAGACTCCTTTCTCTTTCTCTTTCGTTCTGAACATAGACGGAAGAAGGAGGAAGAGGAAAGCTGTTATAATATGTACGTAAATAAATCCCTCTTTCTCTGCTAGTAATTTCGGGAAATGTAAGCTTTATAAGCAAATAAAGCAATAACGGCTTTCTCCCCCCTTTTCTCCCCTTTCACCGTCAACCTCCCGTTAATGAATGGAACTCCCATCACTTTCCTCCCTTCCTTTCTCCTTCCATCTTCGCAAATATATACACAGTTATTTGTTAGAGGAAGTTGTTGAAGTAACAAAGAATACAAGAGAAATGTTTCCTTATGTAGCTACAGTAAAAACACGCAGTGTGTGTACGTAGCTGTACACTTCACACACACACACACACGGGATTGGCATTGGCATAACTGGATGGAGAGTCCTCTGCCTTGGTTGAGAATGCAGAGTTTTGCCGTATAAATTGCAATCTCCTCCACCTCCTCCTCCTAATGATATTTCACACAATAAAATAGGAATAATAAGAAATTGTATCCATAATGACCTTAGAATGACTGTGTGTGTACTGACCCGGTACTTACACTTTACACCCTCCTCCTCCCTCCTCCTCCTCCTCTATTATGACTAACATACAGTGAAAGTAATAGTCTTCCTATTGTATTGTTACTTATATTGTATACTACGTAGTTACGTACGGGAGTTTAGGAATATTGTGAATTTTGAGACGAAAATTCCTTTTTACTTTCTCCATACTCTTTCACCTTTCTGCTTTGAGTATGCACTGCCTTCAGCCTAGACTGAGTTTAGTGCTATAGTGTAAAGAAGGAGGGGAAGGAATTCCCCGGAATTTAGCGCCAGTATATTTATTCTGTAGTAAAAAGAGAGAAAAAAAAAGTATTTATTAAAGATAGATCCAATTTAATGATCTGCATTACGTCCCCTCACTACTCACCCTCCCCTCGTCCCTTCCCCTCCCTCCCCTCCATCCCACACAATGTATGGTTTCCCAGTTTCACACGCCTTTCTCTCTCTCTCTCTCTCTGTTTCTTCATGGCTGGTGTGTCTAGGGTGAAGCTGTACATGCATGCTGGTGGTTCTCTCTCTCTCCTGGGTTCCTATGCCAATTTTATGCAGATAAGAAAGTTCATTATTTCTTACAGCCGAAAATTCACACACACTACAGTGTAGAATAGCGTATATTTTATACGCTCTATTCGCGCGTGGCTCTCACGAGGAAAAGTACACCATAGGAGGAGGAATGCATTTGGTGGAGGCGGAAGATGTAGCTTGGGTCCTAAAGCTTGCTTTCCGTGTAGAGAAAGTACAGTACAGCTCTATAGAGTAGGGAAGAGAAAAAGGGGAAAGCCAGCGGCGACCAGAGAGAGCAAAGTGCAAATTCGAATGTAAACTGTGAGCACATGAATTCATAAATATTACTCAACAGTCCAGAGCGATACATGACTGTGCGTCTCTGTGTGTGTGTACGTCGTAGTAGTACATACGTATGTAGGACAGGGTGGTTCGGAATGAGTGTGTGATGGTAATAACATAAGCATGATAATGGAGTGGAAATTTAGGGACATGTTCCTCCTCCTCCCTCCGTTTTATTGAGTAAATTATAGGGATTTCCCAGTCTCGACGTTCAACTAATAATTTGATGCAGAGAGAGAGAGAGAGTGAAAGAGAGAACGTGGAGGAAAGAGAAAGAGAGTCCAATGTCGGACAAAGGCCGGTCTTTGCACTATCAGTGTGTGTGTGGATGAGGAGTGTCTATTTGTGTGCTGAGTAATGAGGCAAGTAATTTTTGAAATTAGAATTTAGTTCGAATTTAGCTTTCTCCTCCTTTCTCTTCTGCCCCGTCCCCCGTCCATATGGAATTTGAATAATGATGAGGAATTATTATTATCCTACACATAGCATGTTCTTTTGTGAACACACACACACGCGCGTATATCACACATGTGTGTGTGGGGATGGTGAAAGTGCTGAGAGAAACTACATACTTTCACTATATGCAGACAATGATGGAAGCTTTTTACATTTCTGAAAGCAAAAGGTAGGGGAAGAGATCAGTTTGCTCAAAATTACATAATTACTTCCAATTATGTCGAGCGGAAGACTTTATTTTTTATGGGGTTCACAACTTTGGGATTGAGTAAGAGCAAAAGAGAAAAGGGATGCGTTCACATTTTGCCAAAGTTTAACACCATTTACCTTGCTTTATCAGGTGAATGTATATTTGTAATCAGAATAGTGCACGTTTCGAATCTACATTGCAAATTTAGTCTCCCCTCAATTAAATTCAAAGTTATTGCGTGGACTCGAAATTTTAATTATGGCCCAACTCGTTCTGTGCATTTCACAAAAATTTTAAATATATTTTATTAACACAAAGAATTTGATACGGAAATACTGTAGTCGAAAACTTTCTCTTCGAGAATTTTGACTGTCGTGTGAAAACGTGTTTTATTTTTCCTGCTTAATAATTTTCACCCAATTTCACGAGACTGGATGAAAATAAGAGAAAGATTATTGACGAGTCGAGTCGACGGAAAGATAAAATTAAATTTCTTGGAGGATTGTCTGAGCTTTGATGACTCTCCCATTATTCCTCCTCCTCCACAGACACACACACAGGAGTGGAGAGGAGAAAGTAGGGCAGCAGATTATAGCGGAAATACAAAAGTTTAGCGGAAGGACTGGAAGGACAGACAAACCATCCTTTCCTTCTTCACACTTTCTTCACACACACACACATCACACGACTCCTTAAACTGTAATGTGGACGACTTTTAATTGACAAGTAAATTAGTGTGAAGAGAGAGAAAGTGCGTGTGTGTATGAAGGGGAGACGATGAAAACAAGAGGCGTCAACCAAAAATGACAATGAAGAGTCAAAACAGAGGCGGGGACTTTCCCTTTCACGCACAACATTCAAAACTTGGAAATTAGACTATGAATATCATGGAGGGAGGAGAAAGTGAAGGAAATTAAAGATTCCTTACTTAAAGTTTACTCAACTCCACATGTTCTCTTCCGAACATTCACCTCCCTCCAAATTCCTCCTCCTCCTCCTTTTTTGCATGTGCTATTTTGAAAAGAGGCAAAATATTGCAATTGAAAATTAATTTAATTTCAACACTTCTCCTACGAGTAGAAAAAACTAGAGCTAAAAATTTTCGGTGAAAGTCTCGCAAATTTTCCGTGCTTCGCTAATTAAAAATCCACTCGCTTGACAATGTATCTTGGTAGTTAATTATTTCTCTAAAAAGATATTTGTCCTTTTCATTGGAAAATTGCATAAATACAATAATAGCGCGTGGCGGGAGAATTCAAAATGACGTAGTCTCTCCCTGCCTAGTCATGAGTCATGAGGAGAAGGGAAATAATCTAAAAATACAAGCATGTAATATATTAAAAGGAGAGAAAGAGAGAGAGAGCAGGAGGGAGACATGGAGGAGGATCCTCTTCTCCTCCTCCTCCATGGATGTATGGCCAAGAACTGGAGAATGTGAAAAGATGTGGAGTTGGGGGGGGGGGGGGAAATCTAATTTCCTACCCCTCTCCTATTTAACAAAGTTTACAGCAATTTTCCTCTTCTTCCCGTTTCATTCCTTATCTTTTCACACAAATTCCAGACATTTTATCCTTCTCGAGAAAGGCGACACACACACACAAGCAACGTCGTCTCCTCATTTCTATAGTGTCTGGATAGTCTACACACACACACATACATACGGCAGGGAGGGAGGGGAGAGAAATTCTGCACGCACAATGATCCGCATAGTTGGCTCTTACTTTCATGCTCGTACGAACTGCAACTTTTATTCTCGTTCATCATCTGATATAATACCAGAGTACAGCCCACACTAAAGTAATTTCAGATTGAGAGGCGGAAGGAGGAGAAAGCAGAGAGGGAGAGAGAGCGAGTCTTGTTATTATACCTAGAATGTGTTTCATCATTTCAATTGTCACTATTCCCCTGCATAACACACCAGCAAAACTTACACCATCACTAAATATACGTGTGTGTGTGTGAAATGATATCATGTATTGAACCCAGTTGTAATATGTCGCATTTCCTCAAAATTTCCTCCAAAAAAAGGAACGATGAAATTCAGGGAGGAGGGGAAGACAGGCAAGGCTCGAGCATCATATTTCACACACACACACAAAATCCCCCTTTCTCTTTTCCAAAAGGCTGAATGCCAACCACAGGCAATGCAACGTGCCAGACTTTTCTACACTCTCTCCGTCTCTCCTCCCTCTTCTCCGTGTGTGAGTTTTTAGGTGGGAAAAACTTTCCCTTTAAATTTACTCAACGCACAGAGAGTAATGCGATGCAATGTCATGTGTACGCACAGACACACACCCACACCACCCCTTCATTGTCAACCAGCCGAACCAGCAAGAGTCAAATAATTCGATTTCATCCATAGAACAGCAGAAGAAGAAACTTTTATTCTTTTACATAACTTTCTCCCCTTTACTTTCACTGTGAAATTACCAAGGTGGACCAAGGACGGACGGCGAGAGAGGAAGAGAAGAGAAAAGTCTGTTTAAAAAGAAAAGGGGAGAGATTGTTAGATGGAGCATAAATTTTGTGACGAAAAAAAAACCCTTTCTCTCTCTTTCTCTCTCTATTTTTCTGCTGACGTTTGCAGGGAACTGCGTAAATAGAGAGGGAGAAAATTTTGCATTCTGGACATTCTGTGGACACTAAACTCTTCCCGAACCTCTCCTAGGGACTTTGTGACCCTGGAAAAAAGTCAATGGAAAATGGGGAGGAGGGCGGAAGTGTGTGTGTGTAGTAAATTTCATTTAAAATTGTAAAATGTCAGTGAATGGAGGCATTTAATGTAAAGAAGGGACAAAAGAGGCGAACGGCGTCCAAGTGTTTTGTGTTAAATAAAAAATTTTTAAAATAATACAACGGAATAAAACTGTACAGTTTGTATAAAAAAAGGGACGAAGGAGGGAGAAAGTGGAAGTTTAAATTTAAGCGGGAGGAGGAGACGAGGAACGACGTTGAAACTGGAAGCAAATTGGAGGATGGAGAGAGAGAGAGGGAGAGAGAAAAGTCTAAGGAAAATTTGATTTTGTTTCTCCCGTTCCTTCAACTTTATGGACGTGTCACTAGATCTTTCTTTGACGTCTCGGCCTCCTGTGGATCCTCAGCCTCTCTCTTGAGGAGGAGGGAAGACAAGCAGGGGGAGTGAATCGCATGAAAGACGAGAGTGGAAAAAAACTTTAAATAGAGAGAAAGAGCGAGAACCAAGGAGGGAAGGTGGAATACAAAACGGATCTGAATTTAGCCATCCAACTAGAGAGAAAGAGAGAGAGGGAGAGACTGGAAAAAGGAGAAAGGTTTTTTTTCCTTGACATTACAAATTCATCCCGTTGCCTCCCACTGTTTTTTTCAAAAATTTTCTGACAATTATTAATAAAAGTTACAGTTTACATACAACACAGTCCTTCCCATTCATTCTCTCTAACTGGATGTTCTTGTGAGTGACTGCGTATGTGTATTTTTAGTATGTGATTTGCTTTGACAAAAAAATTGTTCTAAAAACAACCTGACGTCATTACTCGAAAATCTGTGCACATAAAAATACCTTCAATTCTTTATTCTTTCGTTAAAAAGGCATCTTTATTTATCAACAATTTTTTGGTGTATGAATTTCGGCAAAGAGAAAATTCACGGCAGCCTAATTTCTTTGTTTTAGACTCCTCAGGTACTGTAATCCGTAAACGGCGTCCAATATGTTCAAAATTATTAACAATCACAATTAAGCTTGTAAAAATATTCGTAGAGTTATTTATGTTCTCTCAAGATTGCAGAGCAAATTCAGGAAAATTAATTTGAATTCAAATGCACCAATTTTTTAAAGTTTTCCTCTTTCCTCTCGAATTTAAAAAATCTTGTTTAAAAGTGAGATATTGATCCGCCAAAAAAAATCTTAGCTTTCTCCTCTCTCCATCTTCCTAATCAAATAACGTCCTCCTCTCTCTTTTCTTCTCCTCACAAGCACACATACTCCGCACACGTTCTCTCTCTACAAATACAGGAGAGAGAGTGAGAGAGACAAGGGCAAAAGAGAAAGAGAGAAAGAAAAAACTGTGGAGGGAGAATAATGCGGTGCGTATGCAAAATGAAGTGTACGATATCATGAAGAAAATCACATTGACAAACTGAGACCCGCAGAGCAAAATAGAATATATAAGAACCAAGAACCAGCGCTGGGGAAAGGAGAAAGTGTGTGTGTGTCGTGTTGGGTTGTGTTGTCGTTGGTGAAGGAGAAAGAAAACTTTAACACGCTTCACATTGGCACTGAAGGCACGTGGCGGTCCTACAAGTTAAAAAAATCCAGAAACACACACACTGCTTTGTGGGTCTCTCTCTCTCTTCTCTCTTTTTGTGTGTATACCCTGCATGTGTGTGTGACGAGAAGGACAACCACATAACTTTAATTCAAGATTTACTCAAGAAAATGTTTCAGTCTCGCTAGAGCATCTTGCCTTGTTTATTAACTCATAGCCCTCCTCTTTCTCCACTTTCTCCCCTTGAACACGAACACTCCTTCCCATGTTTCTCTCTCTCTCTCTCTGTGCTGTGTGTGTGTGTGTAAGGCAGTTTTGAGACTAGACTATGAATTCAATCTTTCTCCTTCCCTCCTCCATTAAAACAAAAACAGAAGCATGTGTCCCTCCGCTCTCTCTCTCTCTCTATCTCCATTTTGTACGACTGTACACACAGAGTCAATAGAATATTCAGAAATTATAAATTGCCAGCCACCACAACCAACGCACGTCCTCATCATACCCCAGTCATCCCCTCTCTTTGTCTCTCTCTCTCTCAAGATTTTGACTGCTCTCTCATCCTCCATTTAGAAATCCCCCGGATGGTGGCCTGCATACATGAGAACACACACACATTGTGCAAAAAATACATTACAATTCCCATCATTCCCCGTCCTCCCATCCCATCCTACACACACACACACACACTCTTCCTCCTTTTCCCATAATGTGTATCTGTGTGTGTGTGTGTTGGTTATACAAAGAACCTCACATTTGTACATTTGTAGCTTCTCCACAAATTTCACCGAGATTCGCAAAATTGCAAATTTCTCCCGAGATGACCCTCTTCCGTTCTACACTTTCTCTCTATCTATTCTCCGGTATGGTATGACCTCCTTAGAGTGAGTGTGTGTGTGTGTTCTGAGTGTACGACCATACTCTCCCAATAGCACATAAACTATAGTCCAAATTTAGTTTGAATATCTCCGCCCATTGTAAAACCCGGGGATTTGGAGGAGGAGGAGAAAATACATTTACACGATGAAAGCAATTGACATGAGTCTGTCTGTATATCTCTATATCCTCTAATATGCACAATATGGAACAGGGGGAACAAGGAATATTGTCGTTAGAAGGGAATAAGTTAAAACGATGAGAGACTTCTCTCTCACACACACACGCAGAGAGAGAAAGAGAGAGAAGGGTTGACAAGCTCAATGTCTGGCTTTAATGTGGATGTCATTTTGTTCTTTTGGTCTCAGTCCAACTTTCCTCTTATTGCATCCCCCTGTATATTCCATATACATACTTTTCTCCTCCACTTTCTCCGAAAGATAGGAAGGGAGAAAGGAGGAAAAAAATAGGGGGGGGATCCAGAGGGACTGATTGTATGACGTAATAAACTTCACATTTCCATCTTTACTCAAAGAATTCACCATCCTCCTCATTATGAGACAGAAAGTGAAGGGAGGGGGGAATTTAAAGCCATTAATCCCTTTCTCCACTTTATTTTGAATTTTCTCTTTCTTTCCAAACCCTTTCGCCGCCACGGCCATTCCTTTCCCTTCTCGTCCCCCATTTCCCCATTGCAATGAATTTGAAAGGAAATTATGCAATTGGCAACGTCCTCCTTGACATAAAACAAAAACAAGGGTCAAAACAAGGGAAAGTGGTCAGAAGAAAGAAAATTGACAAGAAAAACACACACGCCATTTTATTTTCTCCAAAAAAAATATAATGGAAAGAGTTGACTTGGAAGAAAGCAGACAAAAACTGGAAAAGACACAGTTCGGACTCTTCTTTTCTCCATTCCACTGGAAAATGTACAGGACATGAATTTAGAACGAGAGGGAATTTTGGAAAGTGAAAGTAGTAGAGAGGAGGGGAAGGGAAAGGAAGAAACACATTATTCCGTCCTATTATAAGACATTAGACAAGTATTTTGAATTTTGCATGAAAACATGTTCCTTGGCATGCGGCCTAGTCCATGCATTCCAGATCCACATCCACCTAAAATGACTTTCTCCCTTTTCTCCTATAAACGGCTCTACTCTGTTTACACTATACCCTCCATTCGGATATAGAGATCGTGTGTTGCGTGGTTCTCCTTTCCCTTCCACACACACACACAAACAGTGGGCCTACTTCCAATATACAAAAATACAGTCATCCTTCCAGGTTCTCAATTCTCAAGTCCATGAAGCCATGAACAGAGAGAAGCAGGGCAGGGCAAGGGAAAGGAGAATGGAAGGTTTGAGCATGGAGATACACAAATGATTGCTAGGAACCACAAATGGTAAATGGGGGAAAATCCGGCTTTCTCCACACACACACATACAAACAGAGCAGAGACCAAGGGAAGTTCAAGGAGGAGGATGGAATGGAAATTGAGGCGCTGCATCCATGCAGATGAGATGATTCTCGACAGATCGACAATTTTCAAACCTAAACGTCTCAACGATGCGATCCGATGGAGAGTCCGACGAAAATTCACCTAACTCTACATGACACACACACATATATAACGCAGGGTATAGAGAGACACGGCTTTACTCTCCCTCTCTCTTTAGCAAAAGAGACCAGACTTTACCATTTGCGTGTATTTTGTATGTATGTTAGGAACTGGTGACTCGATTCTTGGCTTTGACTTTCTCTTTTCCTCCTTCAAGGCCCTCGCGTCACATTTTTTATTCGTTTCCCCCTCACACACACACACACATAGTCGTCTTCCCCTCACAACCAACCTCCATTCCAAAACTCTTCATGGGTACACACTTTTATTTAGCCATTTCACCCAAAAAAATTTCAACGCCAGAAATCCCTGAATCACGACAGAGTCGATTCAAATTCCAAATATTCTCTCTCTCCACTTTCTCTCCCCTTTTTTCTCTTCCCTTTTACACACAATTCTCAACTTGCTTTTCGATTCTCTTTGCATACGCTGCCACGTCGGGGTGATCAAGGGACCATAAGGACGAGAAAGACATTGACACAAGTTTTTCCTGACTTTCCACTCCTTACACTCGATCGTGTGTGTCTGCGTGTGTGTGTTGGAAATTTTGGCTCCAGTTGTTGGCCAATTTCATTTTCATGCATTACTAAAGGGTCTCTTCCTCCTCGGTCTACATTTTTCACAATTTTAAGTCTAGGGGGTCTTTCTCCCCCACTGGCCAATCTGTCTGACTCGCTCACTTTCTCTCCCTTTCTCTCTGTGGAAAGTTTTCCAATATTTTGAAATTAAACCTCAATATACTCGACTGTCCAGGCAAAAAGAAGCCTGCTGTGCTGTCTACTTTCTCTCTCCTGTTTTGACCAGACGAAGGATAGACAGGAGATATTTTAATCTCTCTCGTAGAATTTTCTCTACTTTCTCCTCTAAATCAAAAAACCCCGCGGCTTTCAAGTTTTAGCTCAAGGGGCATTTCATCCAATTTTTTTCCCTGGCCAGACGAACCACATCCAACCATAGCTATAGAAAGACACAAAGAAAAAGAAAACCAGGATGGGTTTTCACTTTCACTCCCGCCGCACCCGTTCCAGTTTTTCATTCTGTACTCTGTACTCTTTACTGGTCAATAACCACATCAACTTTTGAAAATATCTGGGTATTTTCAACTTTTATTTTGTAACCACACACACACACATTCTGATGCCTACTGCCTTGTGGTTGTTCCTTTCTTCTCTTATCCCATCATTTCTCGGGAAATCAAAAGCAGATAAAAAACATCAAAAACCCTGGCTCTTCCATACATTGCTTTCTCCTTTGGGGGAAGAAGGGGAAAATTATGATAGGATATAGAGGGAAACCCGATGAAGGCGCCGTAGTCACAATCATAAGACTTTGGAAGGATGAAGGAAAGTTGAAAAAAGTGAAGAAAGGTTTGGTCTGGATTTGGTGGGTAAAAAGACATGCAGAAAGATAGAAGAGGGGGCGGGTGTATTGTCGGGGACAAGGGGAAAATTTCAGGATAAGGCCATAAAAACCGAGAATCAAATCCGTGCCAAATCCAAAAACTCCCGGATCCCCTGTCATCGTCATAAATACCCGAAAAATATGTCTACTAATTTTTATATCATCCTCCTTTCTCTTCCTCTTTGTGTGTGTGCGTGTGTTTTTATATCCTTTCCGCCATGGCCCTGGCCCTGCCCATCTCTTGCTTTTCTTCTTGTGCAGTTCGTGTGTGTGTGTGTGTGTGTATGTGTGTGAGGGGAACTGGGATAGAGCTACCATATCTCAGGAAAGATGTGTGTGTAGCGGAGAAAGCGTTGTGTCGTGGATAGAAAGAACAAGAGAGAGAGAGAGTAAATCAAAATCAAATGACATGTTCACATCGCACAGTGTTTAGACTTTCTCCTCATCCCTTTTCCTTTCCTTCTCTTTCCCCTCTCTCAAAAAACTCTCTCCTTTCAACATAACTTTTATTTTCCCTATTTTCTCCTTCATTCCATCTTTTCCCTACCGTATTTCCTTCCCATATGACCCCACTCTCACAGGAGGGAGAACCAGTTGATCCGAATATTTTCCCCAGGTTTTAATCCTCTAAAAAGCTGTGCATATCTTTTTTATTAAAAAATCCCCGAATTTTATAACAAGGGTTTTTTATTGCAAGAAATACGGTATGTGTCTATATTTTCCTGTGTGTGATAAGAATAAGGTGAAAAATTCCTACATTCTTTTTCCGGGTGATTTTTTTTTCGCTTTCGACCCGTTCTGGGGAAAGTGGGTCTGTATAAATTGCCAATTCAAATTTTCTCCCATATAATTCACCCACACCCTCGTCCTCATCCTCGCTGAATTCGACCCAAAAAATTCATTTTAAATATTTCTTCATTGCCATTGTTCCATTTTATTCAACCCTCTTTTTTCATTCTCCCTCACAATACCTTTCTCTCTCTATAATAATCAATTGCCAATCCACTTCAGCAGCCCAAGGAGAAAGTGTAGAAGCAATGTGTGTGTGTCCGAAAGGACACGCTCCTTTTGAATCCCTCCAGTTCCATTTCTTCTTCTTTTTGCAATTGTATTTTTTCTCGACAGAAAAACATTCCAAGGACTTTCATATTTCTTTATCAACTTTCCCAGGAGAAAGAAGAAGAGGAGGAGGAAAGTGGAGACCAAATGGCAATTAACTGAGATTATGAATTGAGTGAGAATTAATGGATTGCATGTGCAAAAATCCTCAAATTTTTGTAATTCAATGGCTTCACCCTTCAGCCCCGGATAGACATGCACACAATTGTGAGATTGTGTGGGGGATACTATGAGTACCTTCTCTCTCTCTCTCTCTCTCTCCATGTATTAGAGAAGAGAGGAGGCTGGAGTTTGGGACTAATCACGGGTGAAAGCGGAGTTAGGCCCGACGATGACAGAAAAAGAAAAAGAAAGAGGAAAAGGGAAAGCGGAATGGCTTCAACCGCCTATCCATTGTACAATGGGATAAAATCGGGAAAGTCCAGGCAAAGGGAAGAGAAAGAGGCTGAGGCTGTAGGAAACCGAGGGAAAACCCACAACCAAAGCCAAGAAATGAGGAAAACGAGAAGAAATCATTGGAGACTTAGAAATAAAAAGATAGAGCAAAAAAAGATAACTCTATTGTCTTTGTATAACCCTTGTACACTCCGCGCTTTTGCCCTCCACACACACACACACACACACGCGTATATTGTACATACATAGGCCGTGTGTATGTGAGCGCCTTGGAAATGCTCACAAAAGACAAAAAGAAAGAGAGAGAGAGCTCTTGCATTTCGATCACTCCAAAAAAGGGGAAGGAGGGAAAGCAGGAGAAAGTAATCCAGGCCCGTTCATTTTCGTCAAGTCCGATTTAACCTCCTCCTCGTATCTTTCTCCGATTGAGATTGTGTGTGTGTGTGTGTCTTATCGTAAATAGAAAGACTCTTTTCCCTTCCTTTTTCCCCTTTTGTGATTTTATATTGAGCTTTCTCCTTTCTCCCAGTCCTCTTGTTCTATTTGACTCCCTCCGTGTACTCTGTCTCGTGTCTTGTATTTTTCTAAGGAGAAAAGACGGGAAAAGCCATTTTCTTTCATCAGCACAAGCACAAGCACAACCAACCAACCAACCACATATACACACTTTCACTCTGGCTCTGTTTTTAGCTGCCGGGCTGTTGTTGCTAGAATCATGAAGGAGAGAAAAGTCGGACAAGAAGGGAAAAATAACCACCAATTTCGAATCAATATTTCTCGGAAAAAATGTATGCATCACGCCTTTCCCCCCGGATCAATACAGATGGTGAAAGTAGGAGAGGAAGGTGGAGGAGAAAGGAGGAACAAAATAATGGCAATGCATTGCAAATATTAATAAAAACCATTTTTGGCATCCCACAAAAAATTTCGAAAGAAGAAATTGTTGGAAGAAAAAAAATTTTTTTGATGAAATTTCAGTACAATCATAAATTTCTTCTCAGTTTTTTCAATCCCCTGACCCATCTTTTGTCCTGGGTCACGAGGAAAAATACAATCCTTATTTACTGTCATCCTCCTCACCCGATCTTTCCCGTCGTTGTTGTTCTATCCCGGGTTTATCACTAACAAAGAGCTATGGGGTAATGACTTTGACTGTAATGGGGGTGAAATTCAAATAAAAATACAACATACCCGCCTTTTTGTCTCCTCCGGAAAAATTTGGAGACAATGGAAGTAGAGGTGAAAAAAATAAAAAGGGGGAGGAATGAGGATGAACCTTTCTTAGCCAAATTTGGATTTTTTGTCTAAATGTGAAAATATACAAGATGGTGAATTCTCCTTTACCTCCTTTCCACCCTTTCCACTTTCTTACTTTCCTTTTGTTCAGTCGGAGAGAACAGACGGAGGGAAATGTGGAAGACGGACACACACCCACACACGCACACACGGGGACGAAAAGGATATAAATGGGATGCGCGGTGGAATTCATAATAGAAATGCCGGCGGAAAATTTATTTTGAGGAGAAAATAGAGCCTGGGCTCAATGGCTGTTACCGACTAATGGTAGTTAATTACAATTTAGTGGGGGACATGCGGAGAAAGCGGGCGAGAGAGAGAGAACAAAAAAAAAGTTCAATACTTTCACCATATGATCATATGGATTTGTCTCTCTCTGTGGATGTGTGTGTGTGGAGAATAGACTCCGGTCCCATTCATACCTCTCTCTCTCTCTCTTCCTAGATATTAGTCGGATACATTTTGAGCCATATCTATACATGTCCGTGTGTGTGTGCGTGTGTGTGGATGGATACAGGCTTCTTTTAACTTCCTTCGCCTTTCTCCTTCCCTGTATCCGCATCTGTTTCTACACTCCTTTTTTGCCATGGGCTTCACGTCCTCCTCGCCTCAGTCGAGGGATCGAGAATCGAAAAATTTTTTGGGAGAAAATAAAGAAAAGGCTCTTTTGCTGAAGGAAAGGAAAGCCGGAAGTAAGTTCTTAATAATTGTACTGCTCATACAATCCATGAGAGGAGAAATGTGTGGACTTTAGTGTAATTGTATTGTTGTACATGGATAGGAGAGAAGAGGAGAGGAAGGGAAGAAGTGGGTTGATTGTGAGAAGTAGTGCAGAGAAAGCTAAGAGGAAATTTATGTATTTCAAAATCCAAAAAAGACTTTCACATACTTTCACTCAGACGAGTGTACACTGTGTGCCATTGTATTCCAATTGAGGAACAGAGAGAGGAGGGAGGGGGGAGGAAGAAAAAATAGAGTTTCCGTCATTCCTGCTTGACTTGACTTACAGAAGAGGAAGAGAGTCATCGACACACACACAAGGCAGGACGGGATATATACAGTATAAAGAGAAAGGGAAGAAAGTGGATCAAGTCACAGAATAGACTAGAGACCCAAATCCTTTTCCTCAGAGTGAAAGAGACAGAGAGAGAGAGAGAGAGAGGAAGAAAGAGAAAAACAGAGAAAGGGAAAGTGGAGAAAATCCACAATGCAATCATGCACAGCCAAGTAAAAATATATATGAGAGAGAAAGAGAGACGGAAAGTGAGGAGAGTGGAAGTGTTTCTATCTCTCCACATACACACACACGCACACACACAATATTCCACTGTAAAAATAAATATGACCAAATCTATTGTGTACACAGCAGAGTAGAGTAAGAGTAAGAGTGGAAAGGAAAGAGATGGAAATACAAGACAAAAAAGGGATTTTCAACTGGATTTTTTATGCTCAATTTTCTCATAAATAGAACCGTATCGACGACGGTACGATGTAAAAATGTTTGTTCAAAAATTGAGATACGGTTCAAATAATAATAATAATAATAAAGATGAAGAATAATATGGCGTCGTTCTGGTTTAAATACCATTACGGCTGAAATCATTTCAAATCCTCCACTACTTCTCGTGGATTTTAACGCCGTTCGGCTGTTTTCATCGACTACTGGGATTTTCAATCGTTACCAGTTCTTGTGTCCTCGTATGGGCGGCAAAAATGTGAATATTTTTATAGCAAGGGTCACTGGCGGTCATTTTAATGCAAAAACTGATACTATGTATTTTATTCAGTATTTTTGAATGGCATTGATGAAGCATAGAAAAATGTAGGATACAAGACAATTAATTCAATTGTGTTAGTAACTGTCAGACTTTGACGCCACTCAACATTATTTTTCACGTCTCTAGTTATTTTAGTTCTATAGTAAGCTAGGAGTTTTTTGCTTCCCCAAAATTTTGCAGCATCACTGCCAGACTGCTCAGTTCTAGTTCTCTCTCAACTTTCTCCTGATGAAAAAGACTACTCGCAAAATTTCCCACCTGCTCGAGCCACTCAGGGCCAAAAATTTTTAATCAACTCTCCCTCCACCCTGAGACATCCTTTTTATGAGGATCCAGGGAAGGAGTGACGTATAAATAACAATGAAAATATCGTGTATGATTTAAATCCACTCCCAAAGTAGAATAGCTTTCTCTTCCCATTTCCCCACACAAAGACCCCCACCAGACCACCAGGTAGGGAGAATGAGTGTGAGGTCGACAGAGGAGAGGAGTTGAGATAATTAAATCCAGGAACAAATTTAATAATTTTCATGGGGGTCTTTTCCCTCTCCTCTCCTCTTCTACACACACACACACGTCTCCCCTTTTGCAAAGTTTGTGTGTTTCTGTGTGTGTGGTGTGTTCTTCTGGTTGACAGGAGATGAGAGTTGCTACAGTACGAATTGAGATGGAATGACAAGGACCAGGCTGGTTGTAACGGTGGTTGAACTCCTTAAGTCTCACACACACACACAGTGTTTGATTTTATGTGTTTTGGAGGGAAGGAGAGTCGCTCTCATTTCATAGGGACTGTCCATATGATCATTAGTTTTACAAGAGAAAGAAGAACGGTTGAGTTGGAGAGGGGCCGAAAGATAATGGGGGAAAATGTGTATTTGTATTTGAGGCCACAATGGACTGGGGTGAGTGGAAAATCAATGTCAGGATATTTGGTGGGCAGAAGAGGTTTCCCTACTTTCTCCCACTCTCTCTCTCTTGTCCTGATTATAACGAGGCTGGAGAGAGAAGGAGAGAGTCGATAATTTCCTCATAGCTTTCTCCATGCTTATGGAGAGGAGAGGAGAGGCCAAAGGCCTTGGCTAAGAGATATTTTGTGGAGAAAGAGAGAGAGAGAAAGGCAACAGCAGGACGGCTTTGTTACATGTAATTTGTAATTTCTAAATTTTCGACAGACTAAATTTCACCTCCCCTATAACTCTATTATTATGATCATGACTCCTTTTATAAGGGTCCAGAATAAGGACACAGCCAAGGTTCCTGTTGTGTGTGTGAATATTTCCTCACAAGAGAGAGAGAATATTTCTCTCTCTCTTCCCCTCTTTTGCGTCACTCGCAGACTCACCATCGAGCCAAGGTTGGACTGAGAAAAGTGAAAGTGAAATTTTGGCTCCAAAGTTACGCTGTAACTCTGTCCTCTTCCCATTTAATTTTGATTCAAGGGGGTAAATGGAGGGAATTTCGATTATTTATTATTATTAATATGGTGATTATTATTATCCCTCAACAGGGAGAGAGAAAGTGTGTGTGTGGACAGGAGGGAAAGCCCTTATCTCGGATTTTGTATAATTATTATAAATATTAACTGTTTTCCCCAAAGTAGGGAGAGGGCGAGGGAATTTTGAAATTTAGGAAATTAAAAAGTGGATAATGTGAACGTACACACACAGACACACACAAAATATGATGGGGCTAAATTTGAAGAAGGAAATTGGAAATCAAAGCGAAATGAGTTGAAAGAGAAAGTAGAAAGAGAGAATGATTCTATCATGTGGAATTTTGGGGAAATTGACCAAGAGTGGGACAGGTCATCTGAAGTGAAGAGAGAGAAGAGAGAGCAGTACTATTTGTACTATAGTGAAAGTAGAAGGGACACACGCAACCGAAGGACACACACACAGTATACACAGAAGAATATAATGACTAATGATATAAAACAATAAAGTATTTCAATTCCAGCTCCAATTTTATACTTTCTCCTTTGTTAGAGTAGAGAGAGACGCACACACACGCAGAGACAGTTGCCTGTTGTTGTCACCGACGGGTGGTTTGGCTATTGGAAAATATATTGGAGAGAAAGAGATATAAAAGTTAAAATGGAGGAATGTGATGTTCCACGGACGGGGGTTTTTTGGGCATTAGACGTAAGTGTAATTGTGATGGGAAGTAAAATGGAAGAGAATCGAGAGCTTCTGTTCTGGACCTGTCCACACACACACACAAACAGAGAAAGAGAGAAAGTCTATTCTTCTCTCTACAGTTCTACACTGAATGTGTGTGGATGTTTGTGGAGAAAGTTTTCTATTATCCCGCTTGTTTTATTTGGAAAAAGAAATTGTGTGTGCACTGCCTAGACACACACATCCAGAGAGAAAGGAGGAGGAGGGATCAAAGGGAAGTTGTTGTCCTCATCGTCTATGAACCATGGCTGGTCATGTGACTTTGTGACACACACCGGCATGACAATCCCAGCCTTAGAAAGGAGGGAAGGGGGACTCTGACGTTGTTATAAATGTCAATTCCATTCTAATGAATGGGGAAAACAAAGGAATTCCACTAGACTTTCTCCCTATCGTGTTTGTCTGAGTATTCAGAGCAAAGGGGACTGTCAGAGACGATGCAAGTGAAATGACGATAGTCAATTTTTCATTTTCTTTATTTTCCTTTCTCTTTCTCTCTCTCTTTATATATATTGTTTATCCACATACAGTTGGGAGGGAGAGAAAGAGAGAGATGAAAATAGGGGACGTGTGCTGGTAGACGCTAGTCCCATGTCAGCCACACAGCGTCAATTTCCTTCCAATTTCAATTTCCAATTTCCAGCACACACACTCATAATCGTTGTTTGGCGATCACGATGACGATCATACGGGGACACACACACACACGCAAAAGAGGACACACACAGTCGTCTGTGTTTGTGTGTGTGTGTGGAGAAAGGGGGAAAATTTTTGTTGTTTTTCTCTCCCCTCCGCGTCCCCTTGGCTTTTCGAAGAAGAAGAGTAAATTGTAGCCGTGACCGGATTTTCCGGCCAAACTTGAAATTACTTGGAATAATTTGAACAATTCCAATTAAATTGATTGTGTGGGCGGCGGCGGAGCGGGAGTTTGAATGTGTGGGATGATGAGGGCATTCAGACTCGGGTATTGTAGTCATAATTCAAATTAAAATTGAGGGAGGGAGGGAGAGACAGTTTAAAAGTCATTTAGAATTTAATTAAAGGGGAGAAGGGACAGCGTGTCCATTTTAATTTTATATTTGGAAAGTTAATTTCTATTGACAAATGGAGAATGAGACTTTTCATTTTGAGTATTAGGACGAGACTGGACATTTCATGAAAAATTGAGTTAATTACCCAAAAGGAAATTTTGGCTACGTCGTCGTATATAACAATTTACTGATAGATTGTTTCATAATTTCAAAATGTTTCAAAATGTTGAAAATTTCTATTTGTTTAAAAAGTAAGTCATCAAAATTACCAAACGATTTGAATTGGGCTGAGCGGCGTCGATATGGAACAAGTTGACATGGAATAGTTTTCTTACCTGGAAAAATAGAGAAAAGATTAATTTAATTAATTAATATCCAAATTAATTTTCAGCATTTCCTTATAAGCATACAACTATAAATTTCATGATATTTTGTGGCGGGAGAAAGTCACAGTCAAGGAAATTCGAAAATATGTTCAAGAAATACTGCTCAAGTTGTACGCCACTCCGACTTTCCCTTTCGCGTGTTGGACAAAACGTAATTTCAGTTGCAGGTCAAATTGTCCTCCACTTGATGATGAAAAGTGTGTGGAACAATTTGACCTGAAATTGACTTTTGTCATCAAAAATCAATATGGGTCAAGAGAGAGAGAGAGGGGAATGGACTAGAAAAAATGGTTTCTATTTGGAAATTAGAATTGCCATCTTAATCATTCTCCACCCTTCTCTCTCAAATACAAACAACATGCAGACAAATGTTTTAATTTTCAATTTAACAAGCCCCCTCCTTCACCTTTCTCCTCCTCCTCCTCCTCCTACATTCGGAGAGGATGGAGAAAGCATTAGTCAATTCAATTACGCTGTAATTTTCAATTACAGAAAACTCCCAAATCCACACTCACTCACTCTCTCTTCCTACCTGGCCCTGAGCGATTCTCGCCTAATTGGAACTGAAGCCTTTCATTTAACACGGAGAAAATTTTCGCTTCACATTCTCCCCCCTCCCCCGTTTTCTCCACAAAACTCATCACCTTCAGCGGAAGATTCAAGATTAGGTGATTTTAATGAATACAACGAGGTGGCTGAGATGTGAAGAAGATTCTCAGCGTGGAGCAGAAGAGTAGCTAAAGGATAACGTAAATAAAGCGTGTGTGTGCAGAGAGCTGTTCAACTTGTAGCCTTCTCTGCGTGTGTGTGTGTGTGTACTCTGTGATTACACCACACACACACTTTATTGGAATTAGCACTTGGCCCTTCAAACCCTTTCCATAATTTCTCTTGCTAGTTCTTTAGCCCCACTTTCTCCCTATCCATTTTGGTCCTTTTGGGGAAAAGAGAAAGTCCAAAAAAATACATAGAAATTCCTACATTTGACTGTCCTCTAATAAACTTTCTTCACTTTCCGTCCCCTTCTGTCCTAACCTTTGTCTTCACCCCAACTCAACTTTTTCACTCTATCTAATCACACCCAAAGCTGAGAAAGAGAGAATGTCGCCTTTGGGTTTTACGGGTGTCTTTTCACACACACACGCACACACACACACACATCCTCGGATGGCAGTCGGCCATAAATATGAAGAAGAAAGGAAAGGAGGGGAAAAAATTCTACTCATAATTTTCCGCGGAGAAATGTCACCCTTGGTTAATTTCAATTTTGAGAAACACACACTCACTTTCTCTCTTTATCCATACACAGAGAGAGGGGGGAAGGAGGAGAAAAGGAAGTGTGGGTGAAAGTGAAAAGAGAGTAGATAAAATAAAATAGAGCTAAAAGTTAACAAGGGGGGATCAAGAAGAGCGAGAGAAAGCCAAACCCCCCCTCCATGTTAAAAAGAGTGGGAGAGGTGAATTCAAAAACTTGATGCTAATGTTTCACAATTGATATAATTTGGTCCCTTCTTCCTCCGGACTCACACAGACTCCGTCATAAATTAGTAGAGTAGAAGAGAGGAGGTGGAAGGAGGGAGAGAGGCAAGGGATTCCCCGATTTTCTTTCGGGTAAAGCTGAGAGTGAAAAGCATAGGAGAGAAAATGAAATAGTTTAACTGTGTAAGACTGAATGTCTCTTCTCGGTCATGGACTTGGCTTTCTCTATACTTTTTCCTTTCACTGTGTGTCTCTGTCTGCATATGCGTAACTCTCTCCCTCCCTTTCTCCTTCTCTCTCTACGTGACATTCATTATAGGATCTTCTTAGCCTCATAATGTGAAGCCACTCTCTTTCTCTCTTTATTCTATGGTACTGAGCTATGCTATTTGTGTGTGTGGATAGACTGAAGTGGACTCTTCGTCTTTGCCACGCTCTCACGCTCTGCATTCGCTTTAGGGAGATAACCAGAACCACACAGACACACACACACACGAACATTTTGCCTTGGCTTTTACTCTTCAATTCTGTTCCAGACAGAAGGAAGAGAGAAAGCCATGGGTGGAAGTGAAAGGGAGCGTGAGGATAGAGCGAAACTGAGAGAGAGAGATTTCCCGATGGATGACAAAAGTTTAAAGGAGGAACACAGACACACAGAGAGTGCCGTTACGCCTAAAACTGAGACTTTAGACAGGGTCTTACGAGTGTACAAGAAGAGGAGGAGAAGAAAGAGTTTGCTGTAAAAATTATGAAGATGAAGTTTCTCTGTGTGTGTCTCTCGAGCTAAATTTCACATTGATGATGCATTCTGAATTTTATAGATTTTAAACGTACTTCCTTCCATTCACAGTTCACAGAGAGAGAGAGAGAGAGAGAAAGTGTGTCTTTCTCGGGGTCGGGAACCCACAAGAGAAAGTATAGAGCGGCTGTTGTTGTAACCTTTTCGTTTTTCTTTCTAGGGATGATGTTGAAGGGAAAGCTTCATTTTAGTCAAGTTTGACAAACTTTTCCTTTTGACGACTCTCAAGCTCGTTCGTCTTGGAAAATTTCCCTTCACTCTTTCATCCCGTCCCTGCATATCTGTGTGTGTGCGTGTGTGTGGGTATGAGCTTCCTATCTTTCTTCCCCCAAAAGATGGGATGGCCTAGTAAAAAACCACACACAGGATTTTTATATAATTTGATATACATATATAAGAATAGAAAGGAAAAGCTTTTATCTGCCTCTCCACCGTTGCTCCACTACTCCACTCCCCGACTTTCTCTCTGTCGCTTTTAAAAATGAAAAAAATAGTGACGGGGGATGGAGAGAGCAAGATTTTTCACTGAGTTTCTCCACACACATTTCCCCTTCAAACTGCAGAGAGAGAAAGTGAAGAGATATTCCATTTCATCCAGTTTTTATTCCCATTCCCCCAACAATTCCAATTCCACAAGAGCCAGCGGAGGATTTTCTTTACAACGAGAAAAGAGAAAGTAGGAAAGAGGGGAAAAGTACATTACACAATGTAAGGAGAGAAAAGACAGTGAACATTTACATGGATATATATTATAACGAGAGAGAGAAAGAGAAAGCAGTGGAAGAAGATCTCGTGCAATTTTTCCAATGTCAAATTCATTATTTTCTGTCGGGGTTTATTTATTTAACCAACTTTCTCTCTTCATACTCTGGAATTTACAATTGAATGGGGAAAGGTGGCAATTTAAAGTTTGTACAAGTTCCCTCAGTCGCGGAAGGACCCACTGTTTGATGCACAAAGTCCTCCTCCACTGTTAGAGCTCAACCCAAGAAAAAACGAAACAAGCCATGACTAGTGGCTCAGTCTCTCCACAGGGACGGTTTGGTCACAGGCGGGGATTCAGAAGCAGCAGCAAACCCGAATGATGATGTCTGTGTGCAGTATGGAGTGTGGAGAAAGCAACACAGTGCAAGAGTTAATGCAATTTCTACACAGACGGAAGATAAATTCATGACTTTTCATCGACTCATGTCAACTCATGTCTTTTTTCTCTTCCCCTCTCCACAGAAACACACACACACACACACATCAGAGAAAAGATGATGAGATCCATGCGGGTTTGATGAGCGTGAAAAAGCATTTTAGAAAAAAAATCCGTAACATTGTCCACAAAAAGGAGGAGGACAACCGAAAAGGCAGAGAGAAACTCTTGGAGGATAATTAAAAGACTGGGCTACAAAAGGAGGAGAAAGCTTTCGTGTGTCTCCACTTTCTATACTGTCCTTTTACTCTGCCTCTGCTGCCGCTGCTGCTGCTGTACTATGCAGGAGGGAGAATACATTTTTTCCACCACCATCTGCAAGGAAATAAAGTTGAGTCGTTTACTCTCTCTCTCTCCAAGTTTTTCTGCCTTTCCCCATCCTTTCCTCTGCTCTCTGGCTGCTCGTAGAAAAAGTTTTTAACTTGGGCAAAAACATTAGTTTTTTATACATAAAGAATGACTGTCGCTCCCTCTTTCTCCTTCTTGTCCACCGGACTCAACGTCAACAGACTCGACTCTCTTTCTCTCGAGAGAGAAAGAGAGTCGTCTCTGAGAAAGAAAGAAAGTCCACTCTGAGCCGCCGCCGCCGCATTCGCTGGACTTTCTCCCGTTCTGCAGATCTCAACTTTCACTCCTCCCTACTCCCTCTAAAGTACTATGTACAGTGCATCTTAGGCAACTTTCCACTTACTTCATAATTTAGTGCATTAAGCAGAGCTAATTCCTCCCCATGTAAACTTTTCTTTCTATTTCTCCTTCCCGATAATTACTATGCATCGTGTCCATTAGCTTTTTACAATACACACACACGCATACTCTATGTGTACTGAAACGTTATTGGGTCATCATCACCGCTCTCTCTTCACAAAGTCATTCAAAAACCGACTGACACAAAAAAAACTTTCTCCTACTTATTTTGTCCATTATTTTTCTCCCAAATTTGTCTAGACAAATTTCCCTCTCAGAATTTTTGGGAAAAGGAATTTTATGACGAATTTTCGAATGAGAATGAATGACTGCTTGCACTCTGATCAATTTTGAGAAAGTTTTGGACACGAAATTTAGTGATGCTTTCATTACGAAATAATTTTACAAAATCTCTCTCATATCTACTCTTTTTCTAGCCAAGACAATATTTTTTACATCTAATTTTGCATAGGCAAGGACGACAAGAAAACAGATTACAAGAATGACTGTCACGCGTGCTCTCTCCCACTTTCTCTTTCCTTTCCCTCCCTCCCTCTCACTGTGGACACAACATCAATAGAGCCATTCTCTTCTGTTCCTGGAAATGAACGTTGCTTAAACCATATTTTATTTATATCCCACTTTCTCTCTCTCGTCTTTTTCTGCACTAATAGAGAGATTTCCCTGAGATGGAAAGGAGAGTGTAGTGACTTTCTTTCCCCTATAATTTCCTCTTTTATATTCTATTATTTATCTCTCTCTCTTCCTCCACACGCACAAACATTGTGTGTGCAGGATGCAACATTCCTTCCAAGAGGAAGAAAGAGAAGAAGAGAAAGTGAGTGGCATCAACGGGACCAATCCCCAGTTCTCCAGAGCTCCAGCCCCCCCAACTCGACATGATCATAGTACTAGCAGTAATAAGAGAGAGAAAGAGGACGGAAAAAAGATGATAAAGGTTCATCATAAGCTCCACATACTTCCACAGTTTATTATTACACTATATTTAAAAGGGGGTAGAGTGAAAGGACGCACACACACACCCGCCCTCATCAACAGCCATGCATGGTAAATTTTGTAGGGGAACTTTTTGGAATTTTTAACAAGTCCCCCTCTTCTTCACAGCAACCTCCCTCACAGGATCCCATACTTAGAGAGACGTGGAAGGCGCGTGTGTGTGTGTGTACAGTCGCATCAACATTTTCTTTTCTCCAGAAAAGGGGAAAAGAAGAAGCGGTTTTTGCAAGCTCCAATAATTGTCTAATTAGAAAGTTTGAGTTAAGGTAGGGACTCACTCCTCCCTCCTCCGTTCCTCCGTGGAGAGAAAGGATGGGTGAAAGCGTATTTTAATATTAAAGACATTTATAATACATTTTCCCGTATATACAACCCAACTGTATGGGTGAAAGTTACAATTTGCATACATTGTGTATCATCCTGGAAGAATACGAGCTCCTCCTCCATGCAATGGATATGGGATGACTGAAAATTTTGTATAAAATGTGTACTCCTACACACACACACACACCGTACGTGTGTGTTCACCTTGGAAAAAAGAAGGATAAAATTGCAAAGATGAAAGTACTTGAGAAGAAAGCATGGAGTGAAAGCGAGGAATCCAAGTTTTCCAGACTCATTAACCCTCATTGCTAAATTTCCTTTTTTATCCACACACACAGACACACACATATCACATTAGCCAAGTCCATTTCCCTCTACTTTCACTCCTCCACATCGTCCTCCATGTTGTCTCCGTGCACGCAGGGACTGTGTGGACAGGTAGTCCCTTAACTACATCCCCTCCTCCTCCTTCATGTTGTTATGTGGAACTAAACAACCTTCCTTAATAAATTAAACACGCTAACTTTCTCTCCTCCATCTTTTTTTTTTTGCACAAACTTTCTTCCTCCTCCACACCCATTCCTCCCCCTCCCTCTCTCTTTGTACAAACTGTCAATTTTCCAGCCGCTGATGAAGACGATCAACGACGAACGAAAAAGAAATGACATTTTCATTTTTTCCACTCTTTTTAATCCTCTTCTCTGCCCATAAATTCAACCTAGGTAAATTTCCTAGGAAAGAGAAAGTGAGAGAGTGTGTGTGTAGATAATCGCCGTCATCAAAACTGACGCTGGTGAGAAGATATGAGAGGAGAGAGAAACTATAGAATTTCACTATGTGAATTTTGGAAAGAGAGAAAGTAGGCTGAAAAATGACATTGTCGAGAGAGAGAGAGAGAAGAGAGGATTGGGTAATGGACAGCTCACATTTTTCGGATTAAAGGGAATTTTTAACGAGGAAATGGGAGGAGGAGGAGGAGGGGTATTAAATTGAGACTGTTGCAAAATAGATGCGGGTGATAGAATTTACAATTTTTTTGCATCCTCTCATCTCTTTCTTTCTTATACCGCAAAATAGAGAGAGAGTTCATAATTCAGGGAAATCGTTTATTTTAAAAATGTAAACCGAAAACTAGCGGTTTTCTCCCTCTCTCTCTTGTGTACACACACATAGAGAGAGAGGGACATTGGCGGGGGAATGGAGGAAGTAGAGCGTGTAGTTAGATTGAATGGAGAGGGATTCCGTGGAGAAGAGGAAAATGAAAGTTTTTTTTAAATTGCCGACGTTGCTTTCTCTACTACTATGACTGTGTGGAAAAGGCAACAAGGCAATCGCAAAGGAAAAAAGGAAAGTGAAAGCAGTCATGGGATGGGATGGGGTCCTCGGATATTTCACAAGGAGAGAGGCCATTTGCATTTTCAAACTGTTAAGGAAAATAAGGTCCACAATTTTTTCCTCTCCTCCTCCTCCTCCTCTCTCTAGCAAAGAGGAGCTCAAAGTCCTAACGCAAGCAGGGAATGAGGAGATGAGGATGATGAACATGTTAAAGAATTTTTTTTAACTTAGTTGTACTCTCTCCATCATCAGGACCTTTCACCACCACCTAATTCCCTATTCATGGCTAGTCGTTGGAATTTTAATGTTAAAGGTGAAAGTTTCTGATATGAAGTTTTCTTTTTTTTCTCCTCCTCTTTTTCATATTTTCCTTGTCATCATGACGTCGTATGAGGATGCAGAGACAGTCCCCCTCTCCCTTATTTAGAGAGAGAGAGAGAGAAAGTGGGGAAAGTGGATGCTGGTGTGTGGGATGTCGTATGCATAACTTTTTCTTTAAATCTATTTTTAGACATAATTTAGTCTTCTCCAACCCAGACAAGAAATTGTATCTCTATTTCCCAGCTGGAAATTGGAGAAAGTGAAAACAAATCAAAATATATTATCATCAACTTGTTCTGCGTGTGTGTGTGTGTAGTCGTCTATATTGCCATCCCACCCTCCCACTTATGCAATCGTCAGATGAACGTCCAAAGTATAAATAACGATCTGATTCAATTCCAAAAAGCTTGGAATTTTTCAAGAGAGAGAGAGAGAGAAATAAAACAGCAGAGTGTGTGTGTGTAGAAAGTTGGCAATAGAAAGAAAAGGGGAGCGAACAGAAGAGGAAGATGTCCTACGTCTTATTTCCTCTCTCTCTCGCTTTTACGATATACGCCGAAAAAGTAGTAGGAGAAATTTGGGATGATAAAGACAGGCTGTGCACTCTCCATCTCTCTCTCTCTGTTCTGCTGCAGTGTGTGTTGTCTAATCAATGGCTTGTATAGGGAAAGGAGATAGAGAGACACAAGAGAGAGAGAGAGAGACGTGTCTTTGTTTGGCATTTCGGGCCATGGGTAGGGTAGGGTGGAATGGGCTGAGGCTGATGGCTAGTCTGTGTGCTGTAAAGGAAGAGCAGAGAAGGGGGAAGGGAAGAGAGAGGGAGACGAGCAAAACTTTTCACATATCATACAGGAATCAAAGTGAAAATGGACAGAAATGAGGCTGTGTTCCCAAACTTATTTATGATGGTTCCTTGCTTTGACTGAGACAGAAGCACACACACACAGAAAGAGAGAGAGAGAGAGAACTGAATTGAGGCGAGAGCTTCACTCCCCGAATGATGGTGATTGTGACATGGAATGCACTTGACGATCAGAGAGAAGGAGAGTGTGGTTCGGCTTTGTCTGACTATTTGACTTTCCAGATATTTTCCCCATTTAGTAGGATCTAAATGGGGGAAAAGGAAAAAGGAGAGTGGAGAAATCGGGATAGGAGAGAGAGAGAGACTATTCGGAGATATTGGATGTACAGAGTGGTTCAAAGAATAAGGCTGCGGAAATTTTTTTTTGCTTAGCTCCGGGGAGACATGGAGATTCGCGTGGGGATAATATTCCGACTTTCTCTTTCTCCTCTTGGACAGACTGTATGAGAGAAGAGGAGGGAAGGAGGGGAGAGTGGAGGTAAGGATTTGAAGAGAAAGTGTCCCTGTGTGCCGACCCTTTCTCCTTTTTTAAACATTTAAAAATGGGAAAGCTATCGGAGAAAGGCTATAAAAACTTCGGTCATAGTTAAATATATACGAGTAGTTAGACACACACTTTGGGAAAAGAGGGGGAAAAGAGAGATGGAGAAAGTGAGAGAGTGTGATATATATTTTTTGCAAGGGATTTTGAGAACAAGTCAAGATGAAATTGGTATTTTTTTTAAAAAAAAGAGTGACTTTGCAGTGTGTAAAAGAGAAAGTTTAAAGTTTTCTGTAGTAAAAAAAAGTGTACTGTATGTGTGTGTAGTAGTAATACTAGCAGTAGAAAGAGAGAGAGAGAAAGGGAGGGACTGTGTGCGGGTCAGAAGAATTAGTGGAAAAATTTGCAATTAATCTGGTATCTTGTGTACAAAGAGGAAGAGAAAGTCTACTACGGCCAGACGCAGGCACACTGCCACATATGCAGCTAGATAGTGGATGGGAGAAAGTTTTTTTTGTAATACAATTAATTTTAATTCCTGGAAGGGAGGAGGAAAAGGCATTCCGAGGAGGAGGAGGAGGAAAGAGGAAGTACAAAATTTTTAATTGCGTGTGCTTTGTCACGAGACACTAAGCTAGATGTATTTAACAGAGAAAGAGCTTCAGGATTTCCTATTGAAGGAGAAAGTAAAAAAATGTGGAGTTTTTTTTGCTGCCAGGGGATTCAACTTGATATACTTTTTATCTTCTTTGGGTCAATGAATTGTAGTTTATAGGGGTTGAAAATTAATGAGCAAATAGATACCCTTGACTTTTCCTTGACTTGAATTAGGATGGATTTTGAGAACAGCTTTTTTTACCTGGAAAGATATAAATAAAATTTCACCATTAGTAATTTATTTTTATATGGAATATTTGAATTGTATTTGTGAATGTTCGACGCCGTTCAGTTCTATCTGCGCGAATTTTGGGATTACAAAGTTTCTTAGATTTTTCGAATCTGAAGTCATGTCGATTTTTTGTCGGTTTTTAAAAGCATCAGTTTGCCGTCGTTTTAATGGTAAAATATTTGACATATGAAAATTTCCAAAGGTAAATATGTCGGGAGAAGATAATTCCTCTCATTCGACACAGACCAGAAGATGGGAAAGAGGAGAGAGGGAAAGACGGAGGGGAGGCCTGTGAAAACGCCAAAACACTAGAAGCTAAAGTGCCATTAAATGTTCCTTAGATTATTCCACAAAATTTACAGAGTCAAAAAGAGGGTGGTGGTTCTCATTGACGTCACACACAGAATAAAATGCAGTGTGGAAATGAAGGATTGTACTCCTTTTCTCAAGAAGTAGAAAGAGAGAGAGAGGAGGAACAGTACAATATACTTTATTTCCTCATGTTTATTTTAAGCAACTAATGAACTCATCAATTAAGACGTTGAGTTGAGCCTTGAGACGGCAAACTGAATAAATCATCATGCTCATTGTATTGTGTCTACCATTTCAACGACGAGAGAGAAAGAGTAGTTCTTTGTGTATTGTACTTTCTCCTATACGACAGTCTGTATATGCAGAGTTTATACGAGAGAGAAAGCTTGCTGTACGACGAGCTGGATAGCCATGCTCGTCTTGTATTCGGAACGATTTTTGGGGGCTACTAGGTTTGTTGTTGTGTGGAGCTGTTGCTCCCACTCCAACAAGGAGGAAGCAAGCAGAAGAGGATGATGAGGAGGAGGAGGGGGTGACGAGAAGGGAGTTGTAATGGTAGTTTGATAATTGGCATGAGAAATTCATGGAGAAATCCCAAAGCAAAACAGTCCAATGAACAATGACTAATCCATTTCGCCATTTTAATTTTTCAAACTCTCCCTCCTCCCATTTGTTACAAAATTATAAGTATCCTTTCATTCGTTTTTTATTATTGTGAAGGTTTCAACGCCATCCATCTACTCTTATCCCACTTTCTCCAATCAACCTATATAAAACTGCAGAACATGAAATGTTCAAATTTAAGAGAAAGCAAAACAAAGTCTGGAATCTTCTCCTCTCTCTCTCTCAAAAATGTGATTAAAAGTTTTCAAAAAAACAAATAAAAGTATTCGAGAATTTGATTTGATTTCCTTTTCTCTCTTTCTCTCTCTCTCGCAATTACTTCCCAACTTTCTCCTCTCCTCTCCCTCCATCAAATTCAATATTGTTGGAATAAGCCAATATATTTTACATCAATAAAATCCAGCCCGTGCCTCTCTTTCCCTGTCTCTCTGTATCGTATCGCTTGGAATGAAATGGCATACCCCATGCAAGCTGGAGAGAAAAGAATCGAGTCCAAAATAAACCCGCCCTTGGAAATAAAGGAGAAAGTAGGATGGAAAGAAGGCTATGTAGATGAACTATATTTTGTGAAAACAAAACCACAAGATATTGCATGTGATATCCATCCGCATGGCTCTTCCTATTGTTCCACAGTTCTCCTTCCTTTCACACCACCTTTTTCCTCCTGTCTATAATATTACAGAGACGACAACATTTCTTGAGCCCCTTCTTTTCACACACAATCACACACACACACATGGGGACAGGGAAGAGAGAAAGGCAATCCCTGGAAATTCAAAAGTAGTCTTTTCTGAAACTTTTCTTGGGAATATTTGCTCGAGACTATCCATATAATAAAAAGAGAAAGACACACACACACACTCTCTCTCTCTTCCTAGTATGTAGTTTGTGTGTGGCTTATTTATCTCTGTCCCCACTACCCCTATTCACCACGGACTATGTGTCTGTCTATGAATGGCTTTCAACGACAGGAACAACAGTCTAGAAAAAACACAGAACGGGAGGAAGGCAGAGGAGCAACGGAGGCAGAGAGGCAGAAGCGGTAAAGGCAACGAGCAAGCAAGGAAGCGAGATGAGGAGAAGAAGAAGAAGAGGATAGGGAACAAATCGATTCATTCAAGAGGAAATGCAGTTTGAACATTACATTCATATACACACATATGCATATGTATGATACTACTATTTACAGCACCTGTCGCTTGGTTCTTTCCCCCCTGTGTTGTCTGTAAACCATACACAGGCACACACACAACCCCAAACTTTCTCTCCTCTCTCCCTACCATACATATGAACTCGTGTCTGACAACTAATAGTGTGTGTGTGTGTGGAAGGGAAGGGAAGGTAGCCTAGACACAACATCAACTTTTCATACTCCCTTCCGTCTGTTCACTCTCTCTTTTCTATACACAAAGTATGTACGAGATAATCCTCATTCTAAAAGTACACAGAGAGAAAGGGAGGGAGTGTGTGTGTGTACAATATACAACACACATGGCATAGTTTATGGGCTATCGTTACTCAGCTACATCTTTCTCTCTTTCTCTCTCTCTCTCTCTCTCTCTCTCTCTCTATTCTTCCGTTCGGAGTGAATGTTCCAAGAATCAGAACTGCTTAGAAGAGGAAAAGGGAAAAGGGTTTACTGGCTGCAGAGGTCTGGGCTTTTTGATATACACATCCAATCCATGTGTGTGTGTGTGTGTTTGTGTGTGGAGGGAAAATACAACAAAATTGTGGAATGTACGGGGCTCGGCTCGGCTGTATCGTAACTTGTAGTCGTCTAACCACAAGGAGAGAGAGAGAGAGAGAGATGGGAAAGGGGGAGAAAGGCAATGTTCCTTCTCTCTCTCTCTCCTTCAGTGCAATTTGTGTTTCACACTCAGAACTTATATTACCCAATGATAATTGCAGTATGGAGTCTTATAGCTTTATATCAGTTCCACATCTTATTATTATAGATATGAGTTTTGGGCTCTCTCTCTCTCTCTCTTTCTACTAAATCTACTTTCTCGACGACTACTATAGTCGTCGAGAAAGTGTGTGTATCTCTGGATGTGTGTGTGCAGTTTTGTAAACGCGTCAGCATCTTCTCCACCACTTTCTCTCTCTCATCTTTTTTTGGGAAGCTCATGTCCTCGTCATCATCACGTTTCACAACATTCCTTTCCTTACTTTTTCCCCGGGATAATATGCGAACCGAGGACTTATTTCAGGTCGACTCGACACGAGTAGAAGTGAAGGCCACTCGAACGAGGGAGAAAGCGAAGAAGGGGAGAAAGGAATTGGAGGATTAATGCAGCCCTTCCACGCCGTGTCAAAAAATATTTTTTACAGAATGTACCTCTGAGCGTGTCAGTTTCTTCTTGTAGTAATTGTTGTAAAACTTGACTGCAATTCCTCCGCAATTAATTGCAGAATATTTAGAATTAAAAATATAAATTCGAATTTAATATATTTTAATATAATTTACCAAATGTTTGTTATAAAATTGGAAAATATTTTTTTTAGAATTCCATTTAGTAAACTTTGAAGTGACTCGACGCCGAGTAGATTTTTGTGCGACGTTCAGTATCCGCTTATTCCATAGCTTGAATGAAATCCTGATCGAATCCAGTCAGATTTAATGCGGATCGCATAAAAATTAATACAACGTCAAATTTAGAACAAAATATTGAAAATCAATGATTTTTCCTACTTTCTCTCTCTCTCTCTCTCTCTCTCTCTCTCATTTCCTTTCATTTATTGAGAGAATTAGATAGTCAAAATTTGGGGGAAACCATTTGATTTGATGTCCAGATCCTTTTTCCCTCTCCCTCGAAAGTTAATCTGGCGCACGTTTCATTTCACGTACGTACGTACACACACACACACTCTCTCTCTCCTCTATGATTTTGGATTGGTATGACAATTAAAGATTTCTCCTCCTCCTCTCCTTCCAAAGTCATTACCCCTTTTTAATTATAATTATATATGTTGTACAACTCACACTTTTTGGCTCGACTACCATACTCTCCCTCTCTCTCTCTCTCTCTCACACACACACAGAGTGTGTCTCAAAATGGAAAAGACTATAAGGTTTCTGCCATAACTGATTCCATCACATTTTTTCGAAGAGGGCCCGGATCCTTCGGAAAAGAGCCTTGCCACAGCCGTCTTATCTTTAATCAATCTAATTCTCCCTCCCCCTTTCTCCTCCTCCTCATCCTTCATCGCGTATAGAATGGGGTAGAAAATGAAAATTGTGCTTAACCCATACTCAAGTCGAAAGAACCAGGAGAATTCGGAATAGGAGAAAAGACAGACTGACAGACTGGGAGACAAGAGAGAAATCCTGGAGAAAAGAAACACTTGAATTTTGCTTATACACATTTCCATATTGTATATGCATTACATGCCCAAAAACCATTCCACTTCTTCTTCACTCTCTCTCCCTTGGGAATTAATAGCATCATTTAAATACATATGATTTAATATTATTATAGATCTACCAATACCGACTTTCTCCTTGTTTCTCCAACCAAGAAGGGCGGGGGGAGGGGCCAATTTCCTATTTAATTTAAGACTTGTGATTTGATTATATGATAAAAAAGTATGGACTCTCTCTCTCTCTCTCACTTTCTATCTACCCCTCAAACTTATTCTAGAGAGGATTACTCTATAATATTAAAATTGACTAGTATTTAAATGTGAACCACATTTATTCCAGAATTACTCTATTCAATTAATGCATTATACTTTTCCTTGTTTAGCCAAATTCTGTAAATCCAATCCTGTCTCATTACAACATATTTAATTATGGGAGAAAAAAATATAAGCGCAAAAATTAATGCCATATTTTGGAGTGAGTTCAACGCCATTCACAAAATATTTAGAAGGGATGAAATTTAAAAGATTCTTGGTACAATTGTCTGCAATTGTGAAAAATGTGAAAATATATCATTTAAAAAAACTTATTTTCGATGTCGATTTTAGGCGAGGTTCCTAAAAATGGTGTGGTTTTTTATCTGCCTTTCCTAAAAAATCCGGTTGTTTGTAAAAGCTATTAAAATTTGGAGAGAGATCCAACTTATAACCGTAAAAAGAAGAAGAAACGAGGAATGTTATTTGAATATCCAAATTCCGTCTTTCTCGTTGAACTCACTCTGTGTGTGTGTGTCTGTGTCGCTCTCTCTCTTTCTTCCCTATGAAAAAATAGGGTTATAAAAAACTGTTGTAATGTTGTAATTGAAGGGCTCTCTTTCTCTCTCTCCCACCCCATGGTGCCGGAAAGAAGGCTCACTCCACACGCACTGCTAACTGTCCTACGACAGTACGACTTTATTATTAGAGGTTCGACGCATCCGCCAACTCTCTTTTTTACGAACCCTCCTCCTCCACACAGACACACACACACAAAGAAAAGAGGGAAAGAAATGAGATTCCATACAACAGAGGAGGAGGAGAAAGTGGAGAGAATAAAGAGCATTAAGGATCTCAAAAATTGTGTGCAGTTCAGATGCAAATGGAAATGGAAGTGCGTGTAGGTTTTTCCCTATTTTTACTCTCTCCTCTGGAAGACTCTGTCTGTGTGTGTGTATGTGTGGTGTGTGTGAGGAAGGTATAAAAGAGAGAGAGGAGCAGGGGGAAATCCAAGAGAAAGTCAGGGGAAACCTAATTGAGAGAGTGCTACCTTTTGATGTGAGTAGAAAGAAGAGGGATAAAACATAAAGAGTAATGGAGATAGAGAAAGCGAAAGAAAGCACACACGACAGTTGAAAGGAGAAGACAAGGGATGGGAGGGAGAGAGAGCGAGAGAGAGAGAGGGAAAAAATCCAAAAAGACGAATAAAGAATATTCACTACTATTTATATGGATATTCCAAGTTGTTCGCTCAAGTTGTGTGTCTCTGCTTTCTCCTCTTTCTCCCTACATAATGGATAAGAATCACCAATGAGCTCCTCCTCCTCCTATAGTGTTGACTGTATTATGAATTTCTCAATTAACTTTGTCTTTAACTCTCTCCCTCCCTATCCCTCTCTGTGTATACATATTACATATGTGTGTCTGTACATTTCATTGCGTTATTATTGTGGCTTCATATTATGTTACACAAAATGGATGGAGGGGAGGAAGGGAAGAGAATTGGCATAAGTGGGGTAATAAAAGGAGAGCTGTAAGGAAGAGAAGAGAAGAAAGCACACACACATAGATAGTATTTTTTATTATTAGTACATGCTAATTCTATTTTAATGGTGGTTTTTGGCTATACGGTAATTTGGTTAGGTTCACAGAATATGGAAATAAAAGAGAGAAAGAGGAAAAAAGACGAGCCATCATCTCGTGAGCCCCTCCAGCTTCTTCATGCTTTCTTCTATCCCATTCCAAAGTTCTGCATTGCCAGGAGCCAGTCATGGAGAGAGAGGTGCTTTCTCGCTCTCTTGGAGAAAGAAACTTTTCCCTTCCCAAAAAAGGAGAACAACGTAATCGAAACCAAATAGGAAATATCCTTCAAAAAAAACTAAATTCTCCTCCTACTTTTTCAGATCACAAGACACAAAGAGATAGGTAGTCTAAAAAGGTAGTCTATCAAGTTCTAAAGTTGAATTTCCTGGAAATTACGGTCTAACCATAATTTCCGGGGCTTCAACTACCTCCGATCTTGCCAGTGAGTTCATGTGTGTGTGTGATCATTTTTGGAAGAGAGAGACAGAGAGAGAGAGACGGGAACATTATTTTAACAAGAGAATGAAGGATCAAGATGAGGAAAGATGAGAGAGAGAGAGAGAGAGAGAACGAGGCCATTTCAAATTTTATCCAGTTGAGTTTTCTTGGAAAATTACTATTATAAAGAGGAAAGAATTGAAAGGAGGAGGGAGAAAGTTACAATTGGGGAAAGTCTATATTGGGTTAATTGTGAAGAATGAACTTATTACAAAAGATAATTCAAATGTTTAAAAACATTGTTACTTTCCTGTGGAATAATAAAAAATGGACCCATTTTTATTGCTCCAGCTCAACGCCGTTGTGTAATAATTACTCTTTTTTGGACAGAATAAGATTCGAAGTTCCATTTCTGAAGGATATTTCATATAAGAACATGGCACAATAACTTTCTGTTCCATTGAAACTTTAAAGCTTCCTTAGACCTTCCACTTTCCAGAGACAAATTTTTAAATGGACAACTTTTAGGACTATAGCTTCTCTTGACCTTCCTTTGACCTCCACAGGTCAAAATATAAGAAAATAAATTCGCAAAAAAAATGTTTGACTTGGACGCCATTTGTTCATATTCCTGATTAGTGGCTACTAAAACTAAAAATTTTCTACTGAGATGAACATGAACGGCATCGAAGTCTGACATTGGAATAGGAAAATTATTACTATTCAATTCAGACTTGGACGTCGCTCACCTTTTTTTCTTGAAATCCCTCTTTAAGTCTGTTAATAAAATCGTCGTATTTTAAAATAAAAACGTGTAGTGTACGCTGAAAGAGAAATCCACGTGAAGACGACTAATTAGAGGTGAAGGAGATAATGAAAAAGGACACCGCATGAGAGAGAAGGACTGGGATAAGGAAGGAAGGAAGGAAGGGAGGGAGGTAACGAAACTAATATTAATTAATAAAGCTGATTAAAACTTTGAACTGGAGTAGGAATTTACATTAGACGACACTTCCAACCATGTACTGTACGTAGCTACAATACACAATTCCTAAAATACGTATATGACTACACAGAGAGTCATCTCTTTATGAGTGTCTCCTCATTCGTCCCTGTACATTACTTATAATTAATATGAGATTTAAATTCAATTTGCCAGCCTCTTTCTCCCAGACTTTTGTTCTGCTCCCTCCCCCTCCCCCTCCTTTCTCCCCCTTTCCTTGTGTAGTTGTGTTACATCCATAATTCATGAAATGTACTTACCCCACTCCCCCGTCTTCTCACACACACACACATTACTTAACTTTATTATTTGTCTAATATAAAATACATTATACACCCATAAACTTTATTATTATGCACACCCGCACACACACACATTACAGCACCATACTGTTTGTGTGTATGTGTGGTGAAGAAGCGCGGGTGGTGGGGGAAGAAGCCAGTCAGCATTCAATTTGAATTTTGCAAAAGAAGATTCGACATTGAGGAAGAATCCTCGTAATTGAATTATCATGTGAAAAAAAGATGAACAGGATTATGAATATGAAGGAACCCCTCTCCATACACACACGCACACAGTCCGCATTGAAATTGAGAGCTGAAAAGTTGTGTGTGCCAGGGCAATGCATTGGCAGGCTTTAAAAAAGGTTAAATATGAAAAGAGACAGCGCAGGCAGAGGAATGAAGGAGAAAAGGGAAAAAGTTGGATGCTGACTTTGAATAGAAAGTTCAAAGGGAAATCTTTGCTTCTCTCTCTCTCTTTCTCTGAGCATCAGACTAGACCTTGTGAAGGAGTCATTCATGTTCGTGTGTGTGTGTGGGTATTACGTCAGTACCCTTCCCCTCCCCCTCCCCTAAACACAGTTAAAGTGGATGGAAATGGAATTCTCTGCTCTGAGAGAAGGGCAAGTATCCCTTTAGTAAATAGGGTAAGTAGAGGAGAGAGAGATTGGAGTCTCTCCATTTATTTCTTCATGATGTATGCAGATTCCACGAGAAAGGGATGCAAGTGAAGTTTTGCAGAGAAAGGTAGAGAGAAAGTTTTGGACTGCAGTACAGCCACACACACACCCAACTCTCCATGTTTCTCTCTCTCATCCTCATACATGTAATGCGTATGAATGTATACACAACCGTGCTGTGCTGTTTCTGGGGTAGGGACAGGATGAGAGGAACATTAGGCAATGAATTCTTAATTTGGCAGACGTTTCAAAACCCTCCCTGTATACCCAGTGGAAGGAGAGAGAGAGTGAGAAAACAGTGATTCGTAGCCTAGCTTTCTCCTCTTCTTGGATAAACATTCCAAGATTACTAATAATTAAAGGACAGTGTGTATTTGAAAATTGAAATTAACTTTTTCCTACAATTTTCAACTCCTTCCTCTTTCCTTTCTCCTCTCTCCTCTTTCTTCTTGGTAATTACCGGATAATTTGCAAAATTCAACATCTTCCTCCACACACACACAAGCATGGAGCACACACGAACATTTGGTGCATTTTCGACGCCGTTTACAATTTATTAAAATGTTCTTTTCCGCAACAGGCACCACCACCGCCAAGTTCCTAAACGGCGTGCGGCGTCGAACTTGTACAATGAAAAATTGTAAATGATTAATTAAAATTGCATTTCTATTCGGTGTGTGTGTTTGGATGCAGTCGTACAATGACTAATGATTTAAAAATAAATCCTGATTTCAAACTGTGTGGATTATTTATCAAAAAATCCTGTTTCTTCTCAATTTTTATGAAGCCCTTTTCTCCCTCTCTCAGGTAGAAAGAAGACAGCTCTGTGAATAAACTCACATTTAATTTGATCATTTGGAGGGGGTCTCTTTCACTCTCTTTCTCCAACTAGAATGCACCTTTGTTCAAAAATTCCCGCTCTCAATTAAAAAAGGATAAAAGTCTTTCTCTCTGAATGAGACCTAAACATGATGGAGTGCACACGGCACAAAGGATACAACTGAAAAAAAGTGCACGTGTGAATTCCTTTTTTATTTCTTTCACTCCACGAAAAGACTGGATATAATGCAAAATAATGCGGAAAAAATATCTAATCATCTCTCCATGTACAATTTGTGTGTGTGTGTGTGTAGCCTCAAGGTTTCAACTCTGACTGCTGTGCACCACCACCATTTTTCTCCTAGTGAAATTGAAGAAAGAAGAGGTAAGTTGAAAGAGTGAAATAGAGAGAGAGAGAGATCCGCTCATGTGAATACATATGGAGGAGGAAAGAGAAAAGTGAAAGCTTTGAAATCATTAATGTATGGATGCTTGGGATGGATCTGTTCAAAGGACTGCTCTCTCTCTCTCTGACTTGCTTCAAAGCTAGGCAACTTAAAAAAGTTAAAGCTTAACGTCTATCGTACTTAAAACTCACTAGTTTTGCTTGTTCTTTGCTGCTTCTGGGTTCTTTCTCCCTCCCAAATAAAACGATGCGTTTTCTCTCTGAGCCCAGAAGCAGCAGTCTCTTCTTCTTAAGTATAATCTATCTAACGAACACTCTTCCTCCTCCTCCTCTGCCTCTCTACCATGGCCCACATAATCTGGGACTCGTCAGTAGTCGGCTGTAGCTGTAATAAAAATAACTTTTATATATATCATCTAAGCCCCGAAGAGAGAGAGAGAGAGAAAGTAGAGAGAGTGGAAAGGAAGCAGAAAAAAAAATTGAACACAGACGAACACGAAACACGGCCCCAAAAAATTCCCTCTCACTCTCACACTTTCTCTCTCAGGCTTTCCCCTTCTTTGCCTTGCCTTGTGTAGCTTTACAAATAGCGGAGCTGTGTGTGTGTGTGCATACAACTATCATTGAACTCCCCGATTCAATCCATTGGAAAAAGCAATATAAGAGAGGGAGAGAGAGAGAGAGAGATGGAGAGTGAGTCAATGTATAGTGTAGTATGAAATAGTACTTCATGACATGCCATAGTCTGAGAGAGCCGCGTCACGTTGCAACCCAGAGAAAAGGCTCAAGGTATTTAAAGGGGGAAAGAAGAAGAGGAGAGAGTCAAGTGAAAAAAATCAATCGATCTACCCGAACAAAATTTCGTAAGGAATGTTTATTTCGCATTTTACTCTCGGTCAAAATTTTCATGTGAATCTGTACAAAGGAAAAATTTTGACAAAACTTCCAGTGACCCAACTATCTGTACTGCGTGTGTGTTTTTATGGGGTAGCAACTTTCCCCAGGGGAAACTTGCTCAAGGACATCTGAAAGAGAAATAATTTTTTACACGTTTAAAGTTTGAAACTATATTTTTGTACGGGAATGCCTTTCGTCTTTTTCGCTTAATTTTCCTTCACTCTCTCTCTCTCTTTTCCTTGAATCTCTTTTTCTCTGTATTTTTGTCTTGAATGTTGAGCCGACGTTCTTTCTCTCCCTCTCTCTTTCTATACACGGTGGGTGCCTTGCTCAATTTTTACTCTTACTAGCATTGCACTTTTCCCCCTCACTTCTCTCTTTCTGCCTGTCTCTACTGTATTACTGTGTGTGGAATATGAGAAGGAGGAGGAGGGAGGGAAAAACACTTGCCTCCGTAAACTCAGTCTGAGTAGAGGAGAAAGACATGACAGCTTGCTTTCCTTAGCACATACTTTCTCCTTTCTTTCCCCTTCTCTCCACGTTTTTTCCCTGTGACTTCGACTTTTTGTTTCTCCTTCTCTCTCTTTCTTCCGTCCACATTTTTGACGGCAAATGCATACCAAGTATCAAAGCAAAGTAGGGAAGCCAGTCAGAAGGGAGGGAAGGAAAAGAAGACAAGTGTATGGGTGTGTGTGTGTGGAAGGGAGGGAGAGAGGGATTATGTGTATGAAATTTCATACACGGAACGGATCTTCCTTTCTGTGTAGTTGATTCTGATTTTTTTAAATTGACATTGATACCCCCCTTTCGCTCTGCTTGGCAAAAATTGTCATTCTTTATTCTAACTAGATTTTTCAAAGTCTCGACTAAAACTTTAATGGAAATGTGTGTGTGAGTACAATGTACGTACGTATGTATGAAAGGGATGTGGCGGAATGAATAATAGCTGGATATGTGTGTGTGTGCAGCTTTTTCGGGAAATTTAAAAAGGGAGCAGAGAGCTCGGATTTCAGTGGAGAGGAGGAAATAAAAAAACTACTGGGAAGAAGGATTCTATTACTATTTGTACAGCATGACAGGCTTTGAGGAAAAAACTAGGTTATAAATCAATTCTTGTTTAGATCAAAATTCACTCTAATTCTTTCAGTAATCTTCCAATCTCATCCTTTTGATTACTAGCATATGGGGCAGTAGAGATTAGACTCGTTCCGTACCTAGCGTATCAGACCTTGATCGGGTCTGATTTCGAATTTTTGCCTGAAATGCTTCGGATAAAATACTAGACCATTCAATCTATCATATGGCCACTTTCCAGATTTTTATAAAATATTTAAATGCCTACTTAATTAACTTTA
>WJFB01000714.1:0-49808 GCA_009870185.1 Pygmarrhopalites habei | reverse complement strand
ACACATATGCAAGAATTGTTTGTTAATGCATTTTAAAATAATATTAGGGGAGGCTTCATTCTGGTCCCCGACTCGATAGAATTTTGGCAAGGACAAACTAGTCGACTTCATGATAGAATAAGATTCCGGAAATCGACTTCATGTGATTGCATCGACGGTAAAACACTCCATCAAGGAGAAAATGGATGGGTTTATGAACGACTCTCTTCATAAGCTAATACTTGCTTTACGTATTTTTTTAAATTTTTTTACAAATAGATCAATTTTTTTGGGATACTCTTGTACAAAGAGTCTTTTCAGGGGTAGACACTGAATTTAATTAATACTTGATTATCTAATATAACTTATCCGTATAATACTTTACAATCTTGAAAGTTCTGTTGGAAATCTTGTACTCTTTTAATTGCTTATGAGATTGTTCATGGTCAATGACCATTGTTCATGTAAATGGGTTTCAAATGAATGTCAATTTTATCAGGAATAACTACATTGAGTTTTTTGAGTAAAATTTTTCATCATTATATCTTTTTTTCTTCGACCATAGAGTGTAACATTAGAATATAACTGGAAATGATTTGCAAAAATTGGGACTCTAGTAGTTAGTATTTATTCGTATTCAAAATTTACATTATCTAGTTTGGAGAGTTCTGTAATAGGCGGAATATCATTAGTTTCTTTGAAGTTAGTGTCGTTGAAGATGGGGTTTTCATCGAAAAAGGGTTTTCGAACGTGTCCCCAATCATTAAAAGCAGCATTGTTGCAATTATCCTTCGCACAAAAGCAGAGGAAAATTTGTCCAACTTTTCCAAAGTCGGGATCGTTATCAGGACAGTTGGGGTGAAAATTGGCTTCGAACTTGTCAGCATCGGGACGAACTGCTCCTCTTTTCACAACTATTCGGTCATTGACCATGGAGATGGCTGTGTAGCAGAATGAGGTATTATGCGTGTCAAGTCGGGTCACACGTGGGGTCTTGGATGTAGACTCCATACACTCCTCACAGGAGGAACAGACAATTTCTGGATTTAAAATTATTCACATTTATAAAATTCACATTTCAAATATTCATACAATATGTAAATTACAGTTATGAATGAAGTTCAATAGAGACGAGAGAGTCTCCTTACTTTTTCTGTCATTTTTAGGAATGTTCGGTCGTGCACACAGAACAAGTGGAGTCAGCAAAGTCAGGAGACAAAAGAGTACACAGTTCCACGAATATTTCATTTTTATGTCCCTCTTATTAATCCGTATGAACACACAGAAGGTTCGTGTTATTAGCTTCAAATGAAATCTCAGTTAATCACCGTGTTTACATTTCATAGTTGGATTCTGAGCATTGATTACATTTTGATATGAATGACAGATTGCAAAACTTGTTGCCAAGTACGTCTTGTAAACTCGTGTAACATTCCTACAGTAGGACTGAGCAAATGCAACAAACTGCATTTCCTTTTGTGCAATGATGATATGCAAAATTCACAAAATAGATATTAGGATGAAAGGGGATCAAAAAAGAATATTGGTTAGTGGATTACGTACATAATTGGAGATATTAGTGGGGATAAGACAATGTTTTGAAAAGGAGAGACATATCTAAATGCAGAGGATCTGGTTTTAGGGATTGCATTATTGAGATTAAAAGTTGAGCGATAAAAGGAGATAAATGGAGGATGGGAAAGTAGGTTAGACAACAGTTGACTGTGACACTTCCCCACATTCCAATTCCACTCTCTCACTAGCCCCTCCAACTGTCCTGTCCGAGTCATTTCTTTCCAAAATTAACTCTGAATATGAGTTAGCTACTGCCCAGTGACCACGTTTCACCATGATAACCGACAAGAAAAGGAAAGTGGAGGAACGGAGGATGCCCCTCGTCGGACTGGGACAAGCTGGAATTGTTGAGGTACACAGATCGTCATCCATCTTTAAATTAACGAGTCGTTATTTCGCGGTAATTGAGATTAATTTTGCAGGGAGACGTGGATACGGTGATAGAGCGTTCCGTGGGGGAGGCCATCGACATTGGATACAGACTGTTTGACACGGGTACACTCACAGTCACTCTTTGTAGTCCACATTCCCAAATACCCGGGATTAATTCAGATTAACTCTTGTCATCTCAGCCTACAACTACTCGAATGAAAAGCCGATTGGAAATGCCCTCAAACGGTCCATCGACGCTGGGAAAGTGACCCGGGAAGACCTATTCATCGTCACCAAGGTACAAGTTGTACCGTACAACCACATTTTGATTCAAATTGGAAATGAAACTGGGCAACTTATTAATTGTATGATGACAGCTGCCAGGGATTGCCATGCATCCGGATAGAGTGGAGGAATTCCTCCGAAGGTCACTCGACAACCTACAAATGGACTACGTAGACTTGTTCCTCATCCATTGGCCCATGGGTTTCGTCTACACTGGTGACCCTGACCTCATTTTTCCCAAGCTGGAGAATGGTACTCTTCATATGGACAAGACTACTGATCTTGAGGCTATTTGGCAGGGTATGGAGAGGACAGTTGACCTCGGACTCACTCGACAAATCGGTCTCTCTAATTTTAATGAAAAGCAAATTGACAGGATTTTGAGAGTTGCTCGAATCCCACCCACAAATCTCCAGGTAGTCATACACATGTACACACATAGACTCGAATGACGAATAGTTGAGAATTAATTTAAATGATCAAGGTGGAACTGAATGTGTACTTTGGCCAACCTGACCTCGTCCAGTTTTGCAAGAGTCGAGGGATCAGTCTGTGCGCTTACGCACCTCTGGGGTCACCCGGGAGAGCCCAACTCTACAAAAGTCGGGGAATGTGAGTCATTCATATACCCAGAAATCATGTTTATTATCCTGGAGTTTGTGTCATCTCTTTCTTTTCAGGACAGTGAGTGTCGAGAATGTCCTGGAGGACCAAGTCATTCTGGAAATGGCTCAGACTCATGGCAAGACTCCAGGACAGATTGCTCTCAGGTTTTTGGTCCAGCAAGGGATCACCGTCATCCCGAGATCCACAAAGACTCACAGACTCCAGTCCAACTTCCAGGTATTTCACAATCATTCCTGAATTGACCCTCTGATCCAAGCTAACGCTGATCTTTATCCTTCATTTAGATTTGTGACTTTGAATTGACTGAAGACGAGATGGAGAGACTGAGGAAATTGAACAAAGGACCCTCGGGACGATTCTTTGACTTTTCCTATGCCCTCGAGTAAGTCTACTCTTGTCAATGAAATTGTACCAATACAAATGAACAGTAATCGAAATGAATATTTGATTGATGGATCATTTTAATTTAATTACAGAGGTCGTGAACATCCGGAGTTTCCTTTCTAATCAGTCTATTTACTCCACAACTTTGTCATTCTATTTCCCTTACATTTGATTCACTCATCCACTACCTTTCTACCATTATTTTAGAATTCCCAAAAAGTCAAATTGCATTTTCCACAAAATGATCACGATTGCTGATTGACCAGTACATCGAGTTGGGCTTGTTGAAGCGTTTGTTGTTGTTGTTGCATAATCTTTTGATGCTGGAGAATAACATTTTGTTGGTTTCCCATTTCTACTCCTTCTTGCTTCGCTATATAATTCTGCATGTCCGGTTGGTCCTGTGGTTTGTCACAAATTAAAAGGCGAATTATTGTACAGTTAAATTATATTGTCAAATTTAATCTGTATACACAATTACCGCAAATACTGATTCTTGTTGTTGAAAAACTAATTGTTCTCTCTGCTCATTCTGGAGTAATTTTTGTATATCCTGCTGTGAACGTTCCATAAGAGAAACCATTTGCTGTTGTAATCCCGCCTAGACAGTAATATTAACCATCGGATATTAATCATTCAAAGTAATTAGTTTTTTATTTGGTGATTTTGACAATTCACTTGTGATCGTTGTTGTGGTGTGAGATTGTCTGCATTCTGTACATTTGAATCTGAGTTAAATTCAGTAAAAATTTCTTGTAAAAAATTAACGAATTTTGACTAAATTCAATTTAGTAAATTGACAAAATTTGAAATTTCAATCTTGATTTTACCGTTTTGATCAAGTGGAGCAGCTCTCAATCCAGAGATGAAAAATAGTGAGAGGAGTGAAGTGATGACCACTTTTGATTGACACATTATGTTTTGCAGTTAAAAATATTCTCAAAATATTAATTGGATGACAAGAGAATCTAATTTTCGACAAAGACACAATTATAAAAACTAATTTAGTAGAGTGTCTCGTTGACTCGTTGTTGTGTGTGTGGTAAGTATTCTAATATTTTGTACTTTATACCCGCAACAACGTAGTTCGGTCCGTTGAATGGACTAATTGGAGTCCAGGGATAATTAATTGTAATCATCTTATTTGAAGGTCAATTGGGAGACAGTCTCAACTTGAGCAGACTTGATGTACTTTCGGAAAACTTTCCTCTCGTAATTAGTCCCCTCATTAAAATCTCATTATTAAATATTGTCCAGTGTCATTTCTGACACGATGAGAGCGTGACCGGATTGACACGTGTCCATTGGTTCTTTCAACAATCTTTGCTTTACATTAATTACGCTCGAAAAGGGAGAGAAAAAAATAGAGTAAACAAAATAGTTCGCCCTTCATGTCATCTCTTAAAAAAGGACCGTCAATCTTACTGTGTAATGGGCAATGTATCCAAATATTACAATTAGTTGTATAATTAGTGGACAATGCAAAGAAAAGATTGAAAGATAATGGAAATAAAGAAGGGAAATTGTAATTAATATGTTGAATTCTGAGCAATGTTCACTGAGTAAGTACGAACTGAGGTCAAGAAATGTTGAACGGAGACGAGTTTTAAAAAATGGCATTTTGACAAAATTTACTCGCAACAATATTCAAAACTGTCATAATTTTAGTCTTAAAAATGATGAAAGTAGTACTGTAAACCATCACAGCTTAATTAGTTGTGCAATAATTAAATAATCTCTACTGAACACGAAAAACATTTTGATCACTGCCACAAAAATGGAGACTCAGAAGCTCCGGAGGAAACAAATAGTCGGCCATGTCTTGTAATTAATCTAAGGTCAGACTCCAAGTCTCTCAGTCTCGTCTCAATTTCTGCCTTCCTCTTGATCACTACATTTAAATAAAATAATTTAATCTAATCTAATTTAATTAAAACCATTTTTAAGTAATTTATTCACACATGTGGAATTTACCTCGAGGAGATGAAGAGAATAAGGGTAATTTTTGAAACTCCACGTACAATTCCTCCCAACTTTGATTGAGACCCTTGAGGGAGAAAGCCAAAGGGTCAATTTTTTAATTACAGTCTTTGACGCTATATAATTTGTTGTATATGACTCACACTAATTATCTGTGTCCTTTCATCCTCAGTCAGTTGACGACATTCTTTATTTGCTTCATCCTCCAGGACGTGACTCAAAACTTCCTTCTCATCCTCCAGTTTTGCTTTTCTCCTCTTCAGGTACTCGGGTACTTGACCATAGTCCTCAAGTCCCATTAAATTAATCTTCCTCATTATTGGACAAATCATCCAGCAATTAAAATGATAATGCTTACATGTTTGAAAACCATACGACGAGTGTCCACGAGTTGTCCATTCCCATGCCAGTCGTCCACAATTTTCTTTTGTGGGATTTTGGCTGGCATTCTCGTACATTTGAGGGCATTCTCCAGTAGAAAATCTTTTTCACCCCTCTCAATGTAACCCACTTTTCCATTGTAACAATCTGACATTATTTTTGATGTTGATTCGGAATTGTCTCCTCTCTCCATTAAATCCGAATCGCAATTACTACTATTGTCACTGGAAGGAGGATAAACTCCTCGAAGTTCCAGGATTTTCCTCAGAATGAATGCATCACACAAGTCTTGTTCCTGTTGTTGTTTTTGTTGTCGGATGTCAATTTTTGAATCGGGTCTGACGTTTTGTCCAGCTTCCCCTTGACCCTGATGATTGTTGACATTGGTTGTGACAACTTGGTCTTGTTTTTGAGGAGTAGCGGAGACATTGACTGGGATAGTTGGATTTAGAAGATGAGGAATAGAACATAGAACATTTCTTTTGTCAATGACTCCATTTCGACCATAAATGGCATCCTTCAGATTGACTGCTGGACGATATTTCCCACCATTTTCTTCTTCACAATTTTCTCCAATTTTCCTCATTTCTTTATTGTGTGTTGATTCTAATTCTGGGAAACTCACCTCCTTTTCACTAATATTTTTATTGTTGTTTTGATCCTTGTCATTTGAAAAATACTTGTCAAAGTCCTGGTCCTTGTCACCATTGTGTCCAGGATGTCTCCTACTATTATTATTGTCTCCTGTCCCATTGATTGGTGGTAGAGCAAAATCCGCATCCCGAAAATTTGCTTGTCTCTTATTTCGGACTAGGATTGGGAATTGTTGTCTCATTTTATTATTGTTGTTGTTGTAACCTTGACCAATGTTCGGAAGACTACTTCGACCCATATTTCTTTGAGGAAGACTTTGATGGATACTACTATTTGACCTCAAACTCAGTCTTGGCCCTGTTCTAAAGGGACGAGTCAAATCCTTTGAATTATTATGAGTATCTCGAATATCGACGGACATGTGGAATGGTAATTGTCTGGAATATTTCCGGAGAAATGAACTGGGAGGATCTAATTCTGTTGACGGAATTCCCATTGTACTCCAACAAGCAGTTTTACTACAATTTAACAAAAAGGATTCTCATTAAAATTAACCAGCAAAATTGAATTGGCAGTGTGAATTCTGGACAATACCACTGATTCGCATCGTCCCGAACTTTTTTCGCAAACTGAGAGACATACCTGGAAAATTATGACACGTAATTGTTAGTTTTGAACTCAATTTAATATATTTAGCGGATAGTACCTTGAAGGGCCTCTCAGATGTCTGGCAGTCCCTTGAGGAAGAAGAATGTACAGATTGTCATTGTCTCCACTCCCAACCACATCCCCGTACCTCATCAACATCTTTCAGTCTTACTTTTAAAATTAGCTAATTAACCCTACAATAATGGAAATGGTGCCTACTTTTGTGTGTCAAGGATCCCTGGCTTAAAAAGGGTCACTGGTCAACAATTCACCCTTTTGACAGTACTTTTATTTGTGCAAGTGCGGGATGAGATGAAATCCAATTAGTACACTAAAACTAAGGCACTTAAACTCCTAAAAGTTAATCCTACGTACTAAATTAACCTAAAAGTAATTAATCCTACCCTAAATTAATACTATCCTTAAACTAAACCTAAGTGAACTAACATCCAACCATCTACTAATACTTAATCACTTATCTACATGGCTGTCATTTTATTTTTCAATTTAATTGCAGTGCATTGCAGTCAAACACAACCAGAAACAAATAATCAAATTTCTAGGGTAACTAAACTACTCCACCCATCACATTTACACCATTAATTTTTAAATTTTTTATTCACCATTAGATTTTAATAACTAAATTTCAACTGATAAACAATTTCTCCTCTAATATCCCTAACGGACAATTAGTAAAATGAGCAAGTCATCATTTCTGAACTCTCTTCCACTACTAAAGATGATTATTACATAGTTTCAACGATCAGAATGACCTACAATTCCTCATCATTTCTGAGTCAGAACTTTTCTGACCATCCACCCACTCGATCTTAACCCAGCAAAAAGTAAAATGACAACACTCTTGAAGAGCATTTAACTTGATAACCACACACACTCTCACTCTCTCTCTTTGAGAATGTATAATCAATTGGATTTTGAATTAATTTGAATTGGACACATTTGACTTGACAGTGGGACCTGGACTCTGATTGGTGGGACAACCTTAATCACTCTGTGTCCATATGGAGAAGGAAAAGGGTTGATTGATGAATGATCTTGGAGAATCGTCTCTACATATTATAGTATTCATTCATACTAAATGAAGGAGGCTACAGACTTTGTGTGGATGCACGAGTTTTGTGGACTCTCAACTTTTTATTATTATTACGAACATATCATGGTTTCCTGTCTCTCTCTACCTCTTCTCCTCTGAAGCCACCCACACCATCCTTTCTCTTTTCTCCCAAGACGTGTGTGTCTTATCATCTCCCAAACATTGAGCCAAGTAGTCTGTAGTTTAATTTAATATTCAGTGTCAGCGAGTCTCTCAGCTTCTGTCCTCTAAATTCGTGGGTGATGGCATACTCAATAACAAAAGTTGATTGGAGCCAATTTTCTCGACTTTGTTTTTTTCCTCGTTTCCTTGTTCATCATCCTCGCTCATCCCAGAGTTGTTTAGAATTTAGCCCACACTCACTCTCTCCCCATCCAACAACCATAATAACAACACACACACATACACACACTCACTAGTCACTAACTGCAATGTCAAGACGTGGGTGTACAGCATGTAAAATTCATGGACGATCGTCAACACTTCATACTTTTTCTATAGATACTCATACATCCTCTCTCTTTCTACTACTGGCAATTAAATGTGCAGACCAAAACACACTTCAATAAAAAGAAAATATCCCAACCAAGATGCAATTCCCTGTTTATTTCCTCCATTTTGTCAAAATTTTTAGCCCCATCCTCCCTCCGTATTGACTCATCCATGATGACACATGGGAACAGTTATTTGGGTCCAAATTGCGTGTGTGTGTGTGGAGGTAACATCTTTGTTTTTGTTACAAGAGAAACTTTTGACATGTCTCTTCCATCAGATCCTTCCATCACTCAGTCATCCCACATCTCTCGAACATCATCCAAGGTTCATTCATTTTAAAATTAAATTGTGACAACAACTTTTGAAAAAAAGGAAGGGTAGTCGTAGTCGTGCGTCAGAAATGAAATCTTTAATATTTTCAATATCCCATTTTAAATCACATTTTCTTAATATTCCTCGGTCCAATTCCATTTCATCTCTCTCTTTCTCTTTTTTGCAACTTGCACTTTCCACCCGAAAGAATTTTTTTAGGATGATGTGACTCAGGTATGAAATTTATTCATGAATTTCTGTGGACCGGGGGGATGACATCATTTATTCTAATTCCTTCCCTCTGTCTCTCTACCACACATTATTGTGATCCTACTCAGAATTGGCAATGTTGATCATTATCACTTACTATATTTGGCCATTCAAGCTAATGCCCTTTCACACACTCCACACACACACACATTTTAACAAGAGACTGCTTCCAGCGAATTTTTTCCGAATCACTCATTACCTTAATACACACACGAGTTGCACATTTATTCATCGAATTTTCCTTGTCGGACATGAGATGGCCGAGTTTGGGATCCCTTATATAACTCGAACGTGGAAAAAAAATATTTGTAGGGAAAAAAACGAGAATATTTAGCATACACACATTTTTTCCCCATTGAAGTGTAGGATGTTGCATTGTGATGTACAATTATAATAGAAAAGAGTCGTATTTCTCTTAATGGAATGATTCAAAGCCAAAAAGAATGAAGAACGCCCATCCTAAGAATGTACGGAAGAGTTGACCATCATCTTCTTCTTTCCAGTCTCCCATCGCCCACTCCACATCTTCCACACACATTCTAATTTTCTTATGATTATCACAACCCCCTCCAAGTGTGTGTACGTGTGTGTGGACTCTTTTTAAAAAAAAGATTATCCTCAAAATCCAACATTTGGACGGATACATGGGAATAAATCTTTATTTATCTAAGACCCCCTCCCGTCCTCCTCCTAACATTGTTCAGAGGGAGGGAAAGTAGATCAACGATTCTCGCTTTGGCAAAATTTCGGGAAAGGAAGCACGTGGCAAGGGCTAATTTATGTCAAATGTCTCAGCTCCTTACCTCCATTTTTGATACACACGTTATATAACATCCTACGTCATGCTATGTGAGGGAAGAGAGATGAAATCAACTACCACACACACACACACACTGACTCATTACTATCCTGTACACTTTTGGATCCTCACATTAGTTCCTTAGCTACATAAAGTGTAATATAATGCTGCTTGACATGCAGAGTGTGTGTGTGTATGTGTACCTTCCTCTCCACGAATTTTGCACCCCATTCGAACTCAGTTCAGACTCGACCCACATTTTCCCTTGATCAACTCCAATTAAATTACTGTATTCATCCAAATTTCGAATCCCTCTCTCTCTCCCCACATGACCATTTGTGTATGTATCCAGGTCTTTGTATCCGCCGTCTTCTGGGACTCTCAATATTCGTGTAAAATAGAGAGAGAGGGGGATGATGAAAGGGTTGAAATAATAGAATCAATATATTTACATGGATTACGTGTTGGAGGTGGAGGGGCTGTCGAGGTATTGGGAAATTTGCTGTAAACAAATTGTAGACAGTAAAAAAAGGGAGAGAGAGAGATGTGTGTGTGTGTGGATTGTGAAGAAGGTAATTATTTGGAAGGCACGTACTCCTTGAATTTGTATATTTGTGCAGAGAGCAGAGGATGAATGAGGGACGGGAAATGTCGTGGTTTTCACTTGCACTTGACTACCTTCTGTACTCTACACTCTACTATGTGTGTGTGTGTGTGTGTGTTTTAGCTCTAGCATATTTATAGTATGAGAAAAGGAGAGAGAGAGAACCTTCCTGTATTATGCCCAGGTCTATTCTTGTAGGCAGAGAGGAGGAGGGAGACAGGCTGAGGTTGTGTTGTGTTACAGAGAGAGAGAGAGAAGGACGAGAGCCAAAAGTAAGGAGGAGGGAGGGAGAAGGAGGAGGGGATGATGAATCAAGCCAAAACAAAAATCAAAAAGATCCACGACACAACAGAGAGAGAGAACCAAAAGTTGAGGAGTGTGAAGGAGAAGGGGCTAACTCCAGTTACAAACTTGGCCCATTCACGTTCACATCTTCCCCATCTCCTCTCTCGTCCTCTCCACACTTTGTGTGTGTGTGTGTGCCGTGTGTCGTGTGGGTCTGTGTGCCGCCTTTGCTCATTATTTCGAAATATTCATAAATTACGAAAAGAGTCACAGTGTTGTGTCCAACCAATAATTGATAAGGGATTTGGAAAACTTTTAATACTTAATTCTGAAGGTAAGGAAAATCCTTTACACACTGTCTTATCATTCTTATCAAATTTGCGTGTGTGTGTGAATATTTACACTGTACTCCACACTCTGTCAACAGTTCACAATCCATTTAAAGTACACATAACATTATACGTACATAATATTTTTTAAAGAAATTATTTGTTCCGTCTTTAAAATTGTAGGATAATAATATCTAATTTTAATTCCCCATCAAAGCCCAACAGACAACACTCTCCTCTTAAATACGTGTGTGTGTACAGGGAAGGGAGAGATCTAAATTGCACATAAATAAATCAATACATAATGGTGAGTACATTACATGTGGAGGGATGATTTTCTTGACTGTTTCTCCTCACACAGTCTTTAAAGTTGAAGACAAACATTTTCGCAATGTGTGCAGGACAGACAAAAAATAGGAAAACATCTCATAATCAGACAGAGACCAGAGAGAGAGGGAAAAAAATCTCCTGGAGGATAAACATTGTGTACGTCGTGTGTACTATGTAGTATGTGTGTCAGCCCACCTTTATACTAGGAAAAAAATCCTACTACAAAGTGTAGGAGAGTCGGCACGTATGTTTGTGTGTGAGAGATAATCCTTGTGCTTTTCTTATACATTCCACTCCACTCCTCTCCTCGTTAGTCGTTACAGAGAGTTTTTGTACAAAGTTTTGAGAGAGAACCACTGATCTTACATGATGAGAAGAGAGAGAGAGAGAGGGAGAGAGATAAAAAAAAATTTGCAAGTCGTTGGAGGGGCCAGACTTGGATTTGGAGACTGGGAGAAGGGCAGTCTGATGATTTGAAAGATGGGCTACTACCTCAGCCAAGTCTGGATTGTGTGGGCCCAACGGTCACCCCTCAAATTCCCAGTTAAAGTCCCATGTGCTCCTCAAAAAAAACTATCACGTCACTCTTTCCTACCCAACACACAGCACTAAAGAGAGAGAGCGGAGGGGACGTGTGTGTGTGAAGTAACTGCTCGAGTGTGTGTGTGTGTAGATTTACAAGGTATAGACGGAGTGTTCAACCTCCATTGTCCTATTATAGAGAAAGAGTGTACATAATATTATACCTTACAATTGACAATGACTTGTGGATTCAAAAAAACATTTTTTCTGTCTCTCTCTCTCTTGTCTCGCTTCGAGTTAAATGATGTTAACTCAAAAGGATGAGAGAACAATATCTAGGATGTGAACTAGAATATTGAATACATTTCAATGTCTTTTACTCCTCAGTCTTTCATTCTTTCTGGTGAGGGAGAAATGGGACAAAATGTGTGTTTCAAAATCGAGGGATTTGATTACAAGTTTTTTTTACTAATTTAGATTAGTATTTATCGAACAAAAGTCGGTCTCTCCTAATGGAAGAAATTGAATGAACATTTGTGATTTAATTGTAATTAATAGGAAATGTGATTTGGAGACAGTTTGTCATGTTCAATTAGGGAATTTAGGATTTGAGAATGTTTTGAAGGGAGCACGTGGAAGGAACAGTGGTTTTTTTTGGCTATTTTCTTCTCTTCGAGTCTCACGAGATTAGTCAGAAAATGAACATTGGGAGTCCCTTATATAGTCAAGTGGGACAAGGTTCACACAATCCTCCTCCTCCTCGATAGACGATAGATATTCCTTCTCTTCGTCAGACATTGAAGGCGACACACACTCACTAGGTAGATAATCCACTCAAAATACGTTTCTTGATTATCAGGTACACTCCTGCAGTTTTCCAATCATCAATTTTTGTGTGATAACAAATTGGGATAGCCAACCCATTTTGTTTTTATTCTGTGAGTGGCGAGTGCATTTCTTTTTTTAAAAGAAGTGAGGGCGAGTCGGTGAATATTTTTTTTTCCAATTAAAATCTTTTACAGTTCTAGTTTTTTTCAGTGTAAAAATTTTCGAGAGAAATCCTAATGTGATTTTATTACCAGATTTTTTTGAACAAAAGATATGGATATCCACTCAATCCAATTTTTTTAAAAACTGGAGATCCTCCTCTTCTTTTTCGACTTGAACAGATTTATGATTTACGACATGACATTTGAGAGTTGTTCCTTCGTTGATCAAAAAGAAAAACCCACCCCTTTGGTGAATGATTAAATTGCACTTTTCCCGACCAGAAAATGGGCAGTAATCCTTGTCAACCTTCAAAGATGCAAAAAAAGTGCATTCAGGACAGATGATGTGTCATTAAATGTGTGTGTCCATACTTAGCCATGTAATTTACAGCTGTGGATTTGTACGGACATTGATAATAATAATAATAAAGAGAGAGAGAGAGGGCCATTAAAGGGAGGCATCGTAAAACCAGTCTCTCTCTCTCCCTCTCTCTTGAGAATCTTGAGAATGGAAACAATGGACAAGTGTCCTTATTCTTCACTCGAGATGATGATCAAGTATGGACTGGATTCATGAGGAATAATATTTAACTTCCAAAAGTTTTCCCTTACATGGTCTTTCTTTTTTTTCGCTCATGGTCTCACTTTCATTTTCATTTGAGGGAATGTGTCGCTAAATGTCTAGCTAATGGCTCCTTCCCTTCAGCATCCTCTTCTCCGTAGTCACAATAATACAATTTTTAATAATTTGCCAAATTATGACAAGTCACAGTGAACAAGGTCTCCTCCATAACAATATCATCCTCCTCAGCTCAGCTACTCCACTTACATACGTCGAGTCATGACAATCTGTCAAGACTAAATTTAATTGTCCTTCCATTTTTCAATTCATTGTCCTCACAATGTCACATTCCCATTTTCCCTCCCAATGTCAAGTCTCTACATGTCCAGTGATCGAGTGTAGCCAAGTTCAGGTCACCATCTATGTCAAATTTCCTCTCCAATTCTTTTGGCCTTGATTGGGATAAAAATATTTTGTACATGGCAAATATTAAGGGAGGATTTACTTGTGTATTCTACATTCTTGAATTTTGAGATGTGTATCGACGTCCCTTTTTTTCTGGCACAGTTAAATTAGACATTTTGCTCCCAGGTAAAATCTCCCTCGACTCGAAGAGAGAGAGAGAACTACAGATAGGCAGAAAAAAAATATGCTCCGTCATTTGTGTAAACTATTTGCAAGTATGTAAATTGAACTTAAATACACCGGCGCCGAGAGGAGAGGACAAAAAACGTGTGTGTGTGTGTGAGGCTAAATATCCACATTAAAGATTGGAAAATGGCTTCAGAGCAGGGGAGAGTGCCAAGCCCAAAGAATTCGCTCCAACATCAAAATAAGATCTTAAGTCCATTTTGTACATTGACTAACGCTGGACACACACACACACGCACACACACACTCTCTCCCCCTTCAGTCTAATCATAATGATTTGGGTGAGGGGTGTCCTGTTGGAAATTACACGTTTCAACATTATTAACCTCATTATCCATCCATTACTCTTGACAGTCTTCCTCTTATTCCCCATCCACATTTTCCAATCTCCTCCAATTTTCCATGAGACCACAAGAACAAAAGTTAAATGACTTTTAAAAGATTGAAAACATTGGGTCCATCCATCCTTAGTCTACAGAATGGTGTACATATTCAATTAATGGACAGTGCTAATTGTGACATTTAGAATTCATTCCTCTTCCAATCCACCGCGCGTCCATTGTTCAATTAACCGAGGAGAGGAGGGGATGACAAACAAGTTGATTAAATCCTGCCTAACCATACACTTATCCTCTCATCACATCCCATCACACACACACTCTCTCTCTACTAGGCTCTACAGACCACAATCATGTGTGTGTGCCCATCCTACTACACACCAGTATTTTCTATGCATTTATTCCACCACGACGGTCAATTCAGTGTGTGAGGTGTCAGGGCAGAAAAAAATAAGAACTATTAAAATATTTTTTGATTTGCCTCGCCTTCCACCAACCATCCATCTCTCTCTCTCTCTCTCTCTCTCTTCCTTCAAATTTCTCTATTTGGACATGTGCAAAAGACGTTTTTTCAATCAACTCGACTGCATAAATTGTCCCAGGATTCCGTAAATTGTTTCTCTCTCTCTCTGCTGGACTCTTTTTTTCCTCATGTGGAATCAGGGATAATAATTTGTATATGGTATCTTCCTTCTTGTTCCTTTTCTGTCCATGACACACACACCACACACACACACAGTACCACCTCCTCAAAATGACACTCACCAAAAATCCGCATGTCTGTACATAAATAGGAAAGGATTTTTTTGAAAAGAATCATTCTAAAATTTTAGAATCTAATGTAACGTAAAGGAAGATGAAGGGGAAGTGTGTAAGTGGAAAGGCACACAGACAGAAGAAGAAGAGTCTGGGAAAGTTTACCGAGGAAATTTACACTGAAACCAATCATCTCAGAATGGAAATCCCAAGGAGTCTCCTCCTCCTCCTCTGCATCCTCATCCTCATCCTTTAACTCATCTCCTTCTCACAATACATTTAAAAGTCAGATGATGATGCAGAGGAAGAGATTCTGGGTACAAATTTTCAGCTGCAGTAAATACATGTCGTATTTATTTTACACACGTTAATGCGTGGGCTGGACACATGGAGCATCACATTTTTATAGCTGAGCTAACACGGGGTGCATACTAAATGTTCTTCTCACTCACTTTCAACGAAACAACACACACTGAAATTGTTACAGTGTCCAGATGAGCCTTCAACAAAAGGTGAATTTAAATAGGAAGATTCTAACTTGTGCAAAAAACCGAGAGTTTTATTGTTGACGATACAACTTAATTGTGGACTCATAATAAATGTAGAAGAGGAGGGAAATGGCTATCATTAATTTGTCTCCCTAATAGTTGCATTCGGAATTGATGGTGGGAGAGTGAGTGTGTGTGTGTTTGTGTGGGACATACTCAGGTCTACGGGGAAATACATGTACAGAGGAGTGTAAAAAGCGTAGTTTTTTCTTCATCCCTACTTTTTGAATATTAAAGCAAATGGAGGGAAATACACACACACACACACACACACACACTACACACACACACACACACACACACACACAGGCAGGGAGGGAGAGTAGAAGGAGTGTGACCTGATTCCGGTCTGGAATGGGTCCAAACTAGCTAAAAATAAGACATGTTCAATGTTTAGATTTGATTTTTTCCTCCTCCTCCTTCTCTCTTTCTCTTGATGGATTTTAAATCTTGTTTGCCTCTCGAACAGAGAAAAACCTTGCATTTTCACTTTGCCTTCCCTCTCATCCACACACACACACACACCACCACGGAATAAGAAGCAGAAGGAGGAGACAGGGTACACTTGAGCTCAATATTTCTCCTACTTCCGATAATGGATTGACGTGGACTGTGACGACTGAGAGAGTAGAGTATTTTTGAAATTAAAATTGTGAATTTTATTTTATTTTGAAGGATGACGACGGTCAGCCGGGTGAATACAGTGAGTCACTCGTCTGTCTCTGGAGGAGGAGAATGGGATCACAGGCTCAGTAAGTCTAATTTTAATTACAATTTAAACTATTTATAACTGTGAGAGAATATAAATTTTCAGTGACTAATGAGGTCAATTGAATTTTACAGACAGACTTCTGGAGGATCTTCAGGAGACAGTCGTCCCTCCGGACACCCGAGCAAATGCTTCAGAATATAGGGAATACCGAATGACCTCATCTACTCGGAACAACAATGAACCAGCTTCCCAGACGGATGAGAAGTGGGTAGAATATGGGACACGGCATCCAGCCCCGGGGTTCGGACCCACTAGCTCTACCAACTTCAATACATACAATATTGACTCGGGGTTACAAGCAATCAATGACTCGGCCTACTCCTCGTCCTCACAGTCACGCACAGAGAAGACGGTCAATTTCTCTGATGATTTTCAAAAAACTTACTCTAGCTCCACGACCAATCAGGGTTTTGGAACTCCATTCAGCTCATCCATCGACAAAAGTCAGTCCCGGGTTGAGTTCTTGACCCCTGCCAATGCCACGACTATTCTGAGTATGTTACTTACCAACTAACTGACGACTAGCTTTTTTCCAGTTTTTCTTTTCTAATTTCTTCAAACGTCATTTTCATTCATTGTCAGTCGGAGAGAAAGAGAGAGACAAAAAAGTCGGGGCTTCCCCGACTTTTCTCTCATTCTCTCTCTCTCTGTGACTCCCGATTGCCAATTGTCATTGCAGCGAAAAAATGTAAAGTTGCAGTCGTGGAATTTTCAAAAGACACACATGTTCTCTTTTGTTTTTTCTCTCTCTCTCCCTCTGCAATACCATTATCTTTTGTAGTTTTGTACTAGACTTGACAGCCACACGTACACACACTTTCTCTCTTTCCCTCATTAAAATTTTGAATGTCTTTTTAATCCGAGACAAATTGTGAGTGGATTCTTTTGTGTCTTGTGTTATGTGCAGAGTCGGGCCCATCGTCACCCTCTAATGTCCTCATGACGACGTCAACCACTTCGTCAACTTCACCCAAGGTTGAACGGAAAGAGTATTTTGCAAAGGCGAGCTACACAACTCTCATCAAAGGTACAGTTTTCTTTTGAACGTTGAAAAAAATTGTCAAGAATTGAAATTACACTCAAAATTTAGTTAGCATAATTTTTGTAAAAAAATATTTCGGTGAAAAATGGATGCTTTTTCCCTGTATAAAATCTACTCTCTCTCTCTTTCGTGTATAAGTATTGTGAGTTGAGACATATTTACACAGACACACGTTCCCAAGTTGAATGCCAAAGGATTCAACATTAGCCCCATTAGCCATGCTAATGCCACGCTCCACCATCCAGGAGCACACACACACACACACATCGTCAATCGTCAGTCGAGAGTGAGAGAGACTAGACTGCCTGGATTTCTCTTCAAGATTATGGACTGAAGAGAGTCATTTTTTTAAAAAAAAATCTTTCCCCCAATGTTATTCTTTCCTTTTAGTGAAAAGAGAGAAGGGGAAAAAAGTTTAAAGAAAAATATGAATGCAATTTGATACTTTAACGACTTTACCCATTCCACCCGCTCCCGTCCCGGGCATTCCTTTCCAAAGTGTTTTGAGAGTGAGAGGAGAAGAGAGGGGAGAAGAATTATAATGATTTGTTATTGGAAATGGCCCATTTTTTAACGTAAATGAATAAATAAAATTGGTGTTGTGTTGGATTTTTTAGGAGGTCCGGGAGAAGTGTCACAGTCCATTGATACCCGGGACAGTCAGTCGGATCGGCTACTTCAGGATTTAACATCTAGAAATGTGTTGCAAGACACTTCATTCGGCACACGTCAGACTACAGGTAAAATTTTTTTCTTTTGTGTTCAATTTTATTGGCAGAGCAATTGGGATTTATCTGATAATTTCTTTTGAATTCTAGGATCTTCGAGTTTGTCCGAAACGAGACGTACTTACCAGTCGTCGACCCAAGGAGGGACCGTACCTGATCAACCAACAATTGGCCAACCATTGTACTCAAGTACCCCACTCAAGTCGACCAACACGTCTAGCTACAGACAAGAGGTGAGGACTTAATTTACAATAAATTAATTACTAATTTTGAAGGATAACAATTAATCTGATTACTGAATGAATAGCTGAGTTCGGTGAATCGAAGTGTGACTCCTCCTCCAAAACCAGCAGAGGGTCTCAAGACACCTCCACTCGTCCGGAAAATTCTTCAACAGAGTGCAAGCTCCAGTTCAAACTACAATTCTTCATCAAAAACAACTGGAGGACCCTTAGGTCGACCTCCCTTGAGTAGTAGTCCAATTCCAAACTACGATGAACCTCCAGAACCAAAAGGAGCTCGGTACTACACATCCACCACAACAACGGAACATAGGGAAAATCGAGAACTTTCTCCGGTCAAAAGGTTCCCGTCTCCTCAACCACCCCGGGACAATTATGGTGGTTCACCAAAACGACTCGATGAACTCTTGGCTACTTTTGAAGATTCCAGCTACACTGTGAGTTACCCTTTTGTTAAATGATGTTCACAAATTGTCATTACTTAATCGAGGTCATTTTAATTATTTAAACAGTCAACAAGACACATTAGTGGAGACGGAGGTGGTCCTCATGGGTCACACCCCTACGGCCCAGGTACTCATCATGTTGACCGTCCCATCACTACCACTTCAACTCGGACAGTTCGGATTGACGAGAGTGCGACTCAGAGAAGGATCATCGATGACTCCGAGACAGATCTTCATCAGAGAAAGTCGACCAATTATCAAAACCCGGCTTACGGAGGAAAGGACGAACCTTCCCGGAATGTTTCTGGCCCTCCAGTTTTCTACCCGTCCAATCAAATCTTCCCCAAAACGGAGGAAGAGAACCTCATGTCCCAGGATCAAGGGAAAAAGAAACCCAAGAAAGAACCGAAGAAGGAGAAATTGAAAACTGGGGATGACAAAGGGAGTGGGGCTGTCCCGGTCCCCGTTTGTCTACCCGTCTGTTGTGCTGCTCCATGTTCAATTATGTAGTTCTAGTTAAATCTACCACTACATAATTTTACTTTGTGTCAAAAATATATACATATAACTTGTATCAAAACCAAAAAATTATTATTCTCTTTGAATCTTTCTCAAAAAAAAACAATATTTTTCCATGATTCTGGACTCTGGACTCTTTTTCTTTCTCTCTCTCACTGCCATTTTAGAGGTCAGTTAATTTCCCGTCTCTCTCTCACTCTCTCTCCGCCACATTTAATGTTTGACCCGAAGAGCAAAGAGGAGGAGGAAGAGAAAAGGAGAAATTCAATTTGAAGACCCAAATTTTATTAAAGTTCTTATATTATTTACGATAATTACTTAATAAAGTTTTAAAAAACCAGCTTAAATGTGAAGATTATATTATTATTATTACATTTGTTGTTGTTCAATTACAATCCCTGCCACTCAAAGTTTATGTATTAATTAATTACGAATTAAAAATTTACTCTTTACAATTTCGTTCAATTGTTAATTTTTTTTTGAACAAAATCTGGTTGTCCAAACACACAAAATAATTTAACAATGATTAAATCACTGATTGTCATGTTTTTTGAAACGACGCTCTAGCCACTGTGTAGCTAAATAATGTAATACGTTTTCAAAATATTAATGATAATAATAATTTTTTGAAACACTATACCTACACAATACTATGTAAGATAGATAGATATTTACGTGGACTAATGGAACGGAGATTTTAAGTGTAATTAATATAGCAAAAAGTAATAATTAGGAAATGCGGTAGATGAGAATGAATATTTAGCAAAATATACCGCATTCTATATGCCAAACGAAACAACTCTACTCTAAAATAATAAAATAAAAACTGTGATATAATCATAAAATATGGTCGTGTAATCAACAACAACAACAATCCTAAAAAAAGAATAATACTGGCAAAAAATACAGAGTTAAAAAATGATGCAAATTATCTACCGTCATAATTAATAACAATTGCTTATTATCTCTGCAAAAATATAATTGTACTATTTTGAAGAAGAAACAATTATCTCTCTCTCTTTTTCTGTGTATAATATTAAATACGTGTACATCATAATTTTTTGCTTGACTACCGAGTGGAAGTAAAATACATATAAATAGCATAATAATGAAGTAATGTCTGTTTGGTTGTGGTGAAATATATTATATTGAAAAATGGAATAAATCTCGAATGAATTCTACTCAATTTAAAAAAATCAATTGTCAGTTGAATTCATGTATTTATCATTGTTACTTTTACAATTTAGTTAGTAGTGTGAGATCAGTTTTACAGTTTCCTCCGCCTCTTTGTCCGTTCCTCTTGGCCGTCGATGACGAAGGAGCTGACTGGAACAGGATTTCAAATTAAGATTATAAATGAATTTTAGCACATATTTTGTATAAATGGCAAAATGATGAAAGTACCAAATTGGACAGTCCATGAGAAAACTTGGATACAAATGAAAATGAATGACACGGTCAAGAGGAGGGTCATCCAGACAAGACCCGTGTCCCACTTCTGCCCCAACCACCCAACTTCCGTGAGGATAGACTGGATACTCTGGCCACAAATTCCCAACTTTTCCCTTTCATCCCTTGTCTGTGAAATGTGAACATTTGATTAAATTTCTTTCACACTGAATTAAAAAGATGACATACCATTCCACATTGTTGATGATGATGACACAAGGGAGGTGAGGAGAAGGGTGGGAAGGTCAAGGTGCAAGTAATTCGTTCTGGGATTTGATTCAAGACAAAGTTGAGAAAGTGACCATAAATTTTGTTGAAGATGATAGCATCAGGATGAACTAAAACGTCTTTGTGGATGATCTGGGAAGACTTGTGAAAATAATTTGGGAATGACTTTTTGGCAAAAAGTTTTTGCATAATTTACAAAATGAGTAAAATGGAGAATTATTTACATCATAACGACATGGAATGGACAGGAGGGGAAAGATGCGAAAAGACCCTGGAGTGATAGGAGTGCGATTTTTGAGTGTGTCCGAAGAATTTCTTTGAGCAAGTCTCATCAGGCTCAAATTTTGAAGGGATGGACGGGGGAAAGTGTCATTCTGCTCAGAGGCCCACATCGGAGTCCTCGGAAGGCAGGATTGTCTCAGACGTAGATGATGGTCCATGTCAAAGTTCCTGAGGGGATTTTCATGGAATACTGAATCCATTGTCCAATGGTAGTTGTTATGTAGTACTGTACATCAAAATTAAAAGAGAGAGGAAGACAAAAAATTGCACTACTCAATTGTATCAAAATAGTATTATGAATTTTGTTCAGTCACAAGATGAAATCTTTGTTGCATTACGTCATGTGGCTGACTCATGTCCATGTCAACGTCAGACAATGAGGAAAATGAAGAGTCTGATCCAAAATGGATAGTACTGAAAAAATATTAAAGCTAAATATTAAATATAATTTAATACACTGTTCTCTTCTATGAAAAAATGTCAATGAGTGTGGAGAATCAGATGATCCTGGAAATGACCCAAGGCAAAATGAATTTTGTCTCAAAAAGAAAATTGGATGATCCAATCCCATGCATGATGTATGTTAACTGACCATTGATTGACCAAAATGCGGAGAAAGTACATCGAAAAAATGTTCTCATGACTTTATTATTACAGTTCTACCAAATTTTGCTACATCATCTGTACGGATAAACGTTTTTTGTTTTAAAATTACAATTAAAATAAACAACCATTTCCCTCACAAGAAACAACAACAACAACATTTTCAGGTCACATTTTCCCCCTCCCCTTTTAACTGTAGATCAGAGTCAAAATTGAAACAAGTACTTTCCCACATCTGTTCTGGATGTTAATCTTTCCCTCAGCCCCGCATTCTGTTGTTTAGGTACATGTATTTAATTGGAATTTGACTTTCTCTCCCCACACACAACCACAAATTGAGTGATCACGTTTATTTTTGAGAAAAAACACTTTTACTTGACTACATCTATAAAAAAGAAAAAATTCTCTCCCCCTTCCTCTTTTACTCTATTTTGGTGTGTGTCTCTTATTTTTCAATGAATCCAAACATAATTCAGACTAACTTATTTCAACCCCCCCCCCCCAAAACTTCCGGTCAAAATCCTCCTTTGGAAATAACATGAATTTACAATGTGTCAAATGTGTGTACGTGTGTCACAATTAAGTTGATACTTGCAAACGGTTTGAATAAAATAATTATGAATCAAAACAAATTTTATTATTATTATTTTCTCGATGCAGTTTGACTTCAAAAAACCTTTTTGTATGCCCCAACTCAGATGTAGTGTAGTGTGTTTTGTGTGGATGTCAGGCCTTTTGTCCATCAAAATGACATTTTGTTTTATTCCATGTTCCTTTCCCCTTAACCGAAACAGCTTACTGCGTTGAAAGCGCATTGTTTATAATGGGATCTCTTCGCATTCTCCTGCTGGAGTCGACTGGAGAGCAGTAATTTTCGGAGGAGAAGTGGGGTCAGAGTCAGCTCGTCATTTTCCATCCCATTCCCTCCACTCCCTCCCTGGAAAACCTATTAATAAAGAGAAGAACCCCACACAGAGTTTTCAAAAAACACGGAACTCCCATTAAATCCCACCCCCGGTCAGTTTTTATTCCCGGGTGAAAGTCCCTTTCCCCTTCCACAATAATGATAACTCCTCATGAAAAATAATTTCTTAATGGGACAATTCCGAATGGATCTCCACCTTGGAACTCCATTTGGTCAATTACACAAGTCAGCATGACAAGTCGTCATAGCATGGACAACCAGGAAAAGAAAAGTAGAAAACTCACATTCTCCATCCCCCCGGCTCCTCCACCTCCATTATATGGGTATGGCAACCCAACAGTTCCATCCTCCTCTCCTCCTCCTCGTGATGACCCCAGCCCCGTCACTTGAGCACACAGTGACTCACTCATGACCGTCGTGAAAAACAGGATGAGGGCTATTCTTTGCATTTTCTCTTTTTCGATATATATTTGATTTATTCTTCTGCTTCTTCTGATGAGGATGATGACGACAGAGATCCAATTTCCTCTTTGTTTACAATGGCGTCTTCTTCCTACTTTCCCCCGGAAAATCGGGGTGAATCAATGTAAATACAAATATAATTACAGAGTACTCTCTCACACACACAATGTCTCCAGTCTGACCTCAAGAAAAATATTTACTCTCTCTCTCTACTGTGAAAAGTTGAGGTCACTATTTTCCCTCGTATCCCATTACCTTGAACGGTTGTCGGGAGGAGACTCGTGAATCAACAAGAGACTGTGTCTTCCGCCCTGTCGTCACCCAAATAAAAACAAAAAAAAATTATTATTCTCTCTACTGATTCTGTGAAAGGATGGGCAACGGAATTTTTGCATTATTGAAGGAGAAAGTTTGTACCTTTAAACCTTTAAACTTTCTCTCTTGATACACACAGACCACAAGAAGACAAATGAAGATGAGAGGATGAGAGGAGAAAGTAGACGAATGATGTAAGACAAGAACAAGACAACTTGTCTCTTTGACTCTGTCCACAAAGCTTATCCTTGTCTGACTGACGAACGAGTGAAGACGCCCGTCGACTTTATGTTATACTTTCTTGTGTGTGTGTACGTGTGTGTGTGTGTGCTTTCTTCCTGGGAAAAAAATTCCTTGACGCCCCAATCATGATCATGTTCTTTCCATCTTTTTTCGTCTAGTCTCCATCTTCCTCCTCCTCCTCCTCCTCCTGCTCATCCACGGCAAGGAGGGAAAGGGAAGGGAAAGAGAACAGACGTTAAGAAACTCAAAGGGGAGTTTAGTTAATGTCGGTCCGCCGGCTTGACTGATTCGCCCGTCTCCTCTTCCTCCTCTCTTCAAGAAAAAAAGAATGGATAAGGTAATTCGACGCAAGGGATGACGATGGTACTCCATGTTTCCCATCTAATGTCTACCGTAACCGTTTCCCACAAACAACTCTGGAATTTTATTCCAGGAAATTGGTTAACTTTCTCTAAAATTCTCTCTTTCTCCGATGGAAAAATATTTATTTTGCACCCGGGGTTTCTTGTAACTTTCACAGCATACAAAAAAAGAGAGGAAGAGGATGTAGTCAGCTTGTTGATATGGTTGTTGTTGTTGTTAATGTGATCGGAAAATCGGTGGGGGAAATTGTAGAATATGTTACAATAAGGAGAAGAGGGGATGGTGAGGAAGGGGGGAGTTGAAAATGGGCGTAATGTTCTTCTTATCACTTAAAATTTTCTCATTTTATTTAAATTTCATTTCACATCCTACACTCTAATGACAATGACAAGGGTGGCTCTTTCAGAATAATGCCCTCTTTTTTCTCTCTCCCTTTTGTGTGTATACATGTATTGGATTCACTTTCCCTCGTCACTTTCTCCTACTTTCTCCTGATGGGAGAGAAAGTCCTCCCCACCCTTTTAAGCTTCCCTAAGAGCTTCCTATTTCCATTTTTTGGAGCTTCCGACTGTCTCTCTCCCTCTCTCTGTAAGTGTGTGTGTGTGGGCAGCCAGGGCTAAATTTGGGAGTGCGATTTCCATTTTCCATTTCCCCATTCAATTTTCATGACGGAGGAGAAGGATGAGAAGGGACAAGAAGAGAAAAACTCTGTAATTTGTCTTCCTTTACATAAATTTTACACAATTCCACTCTAGAATGAGAGAGAAAGTGAAAGTGTGTGTGTGTAGGGCAACCGTAAGTAGATTCAATGTATTTGTAAAGTACAACTTTTTGTCCCGATTTCCTTTTTCGGATGGACTTTTTTTATATTCCCACGCACGTCCTCCTTGTCGTCAGGAGATTACAAGTACTCAAAAGAGTTTTTAAATTGTTTGGTCCTCCTCCTCCAAAAACGAGAGGAGGAGGAGGAGGAAAGAGAGGACGTTCAAAATTCACCGTTAAATGAAAGTTAAATATGGTTTTAGAAAAATGAAGTGATTTAAAAGTGTGGAAATATATTAAGTAGTATTTAGGAAGGAACATTTGGAACAGAGTCCCTGGTGCTAGGATTGTGTGTGTGGATGATGGGAAAATAATGAAACGAAAAAATGTGGAAGGCATTTTCAGTATTTCTAGTAGCTCAATCAAGATAGACTATCAAGTGAATGGAAGAGAACTTGAGAAGATGAAAGATGAGGGAAAATGAGAGAGGAAAAGACGCCCACACACACAATTTCTTCTCCAATTTTTTTGGTGACTGGTATTTTTCCAAGATTCTACCATCAATAGCAATCTATTTATTGATAGAGAAAAAGAAATCATCGGCTGAGGTGTTTGCACAGCTTTCTCATCTTGTGTGTTTCCTTAATAGAGTTATCCTACTGCGCCTCATTCTTCCATCCATCTTCCCTCGTTTCTTTCCAGAAGGGCTGGAAAGGGAAAAGAGAAACAATAATGTTTGTGTGTAATTGACTTGGAATTATTATTATTCGGGAGATAAACAAGAAAAAGGGGAATAAATTGCGTTTTAAATATTCCAAACATCTGGAGAAAATTAGTAAGTCGAACGACTCGAACGTAATGGAGAAAGGTTAAAATTTTAATAAGAATAATAATGGTAAAAGAGTTATTTCAAAATAAACATAATTTCCATTCCCTGCATATATTTTTCTATGTAAAAATAAAGTCAAAGTAAAAATGGAAATTTTCCAAGTCTTTTGGTATTTATTTTTGTTACAATAATTAAATCCACAAATTTACATGTCCAACTCTCGCCTCTAGGCTTACTAAATCCTTTAAAATGTCAAGATAACAATTGTGAAAATCATTCCTCTGATTTCATAAAATGTATTCCAGGTTCCTACATCCTACAGAAGGTCAAAATAAAACCGAGACTTCGGATTCATATCACAAATAAAATTGTGTGAATAATCCAAAGAATTTGTTTTCCACTGCTTTTCTCTCGTTACTTATCCAAATATAAAATTAATGGTCCGAAAAACCCGGAACACTCATTTTTCAAAATTTCCAAACCCCCCACACCCCCTCACAAACACACAAAGTTAATCTGTTGAGAGTGCATTTGACCCAGATACCAGTGCATCAAAAAAATATCCCCTCTTCTTACACTGAGCTCTCTTCTACGTTCCTCTTCTTCGTTCCGGAGGAATTCACGTTTTTGTGAATAAAATCTGAACAAGTAACTTTTCGATTTTCTTCCCATCTCCACCTTTTCTCCAGTGTGTGTATTTCCGTGTGTGTTGGAGAGTGAGGACCGCGAGGCGCTCAACTTCCGTTTACCCTGGTACTTGAAAAGGAGGAGGAACAACAGACCAAAAAAGAGGGAGGATAGTTAAACCTTAGAGAAAACCGGGAGGGGATTCCGGGAAACTCCCGATGACGACACACAAAAAAACCAGACACACGTACACCAGAGAGAGGGAGAGAGAAGTACAAGTATTTTTTGTACGTGAAAGGGAAAAACGTAACATGAAAGTTTCCGAGTGACGGGGAAAACGGAATTTGGAATTAATTAGCTTTTACAAGAAAACTTGTTTTTTGTTGTTATTGAAAACAGACCGGAGGACATTCCACACACACATTACTCCCTTTCCCCCAAACCACAAGACAAGATCCAAGATCCAGCTGTGTGTGTGTGTGTGGTGATGATGATGATGAGCAGTACACAGATATTTTCTCCAGTTGCCAACATCTTCCCTCCTCCCATGTTCACTAGATGGATTAGACCAGGAATCCGGGTAGACATAATCATCAATACTTTCTCCTCTCAAGTAGACAACTCCAAAGAGAGGGAGAAAGAGAGAGAGAGAGTGATAAAATTTTAGAAGAAATTTTTCTTCCGCCTCCTTTATTAACCTTTACTTCTCTCTTCCTTTCTCTGGGGCTAATCTGGGGAATGACCAGGAAAACCAATGATAATAATCCTTTGCCACTAATGACTCTGAGGAAATTGAATGAGGGCACCAGAAACGAATCTTTTTCATTTACTTTTTTTCCTACCCAGATCCTTTTTCAAACTTCACAATTTCTCCCTTGAAAATTGTCCAGTATTTTCTCAAATCCTTTGGCTCCTTTCTCCTTCCGCCGAGTCACTTTCTCTCTCGTGCACTTGAACTACATCTCATGTAACGAGAGAAAGAGAAAGAATAATGTAGTATTAAATAGGGAATGAGGTTGCGGGGAAAAAGAGGAGGTGGAGGAGACTAATTGAAACTAATGGGTTGAGGAATGTAGGGCTAATAAAAATTAATAAAGGTTAAGATACAGCCTCTCATCCCTTTCCCTCCTCCTCCACTCGACAATTCTTAAATGTAATCCTCATTTTTTCCCTCGTGTCCCCTCCTCATTATCTGTACAGTTCGAATTTAATTATCCTCTTCCATTTACTTTCATTCCTACATTCTTACATTCAAGAATACAATGAGTCCCTCCTCCTTTTTCTCCTCCTCCTCCTCCTCAGGAAGAAATTTCATATTATGAATTTCCTGAAGGACTTTCTCAATTTCTTTTCCAACTACAGAGAAACACACGCAAAACACGTTTCTCATGGATGTATGGAAGGTGGGTGGCCAGAATAAGAATTCTATCAATTTCCTTGTAATTCTGGATGCAGCTGTTGATTCTCTCCTGGAAGCTATGGAGTATGTAAATTTGAAAAGATATTTTTCCAGAATAAATACGATACGTTCAAGCAATAATGGGGAGGGGGCTGTGTATGTGCATTTGCATTCATTACCGAAGGAGAGAAAAGGGTGTCTATATACATATATGGATCCGTGGATGTGTACTGTACAATTCAATTTAGGATGGAGTAAATAATGGAATTGTCGTTTTCCATCTTCCAGTCTTCCCTTTGTACAATATGTGAAAGTTGGAGAGAGGGAAGCTGCGGGATGTGAAAGTATAAAAAAAATGGTGGAGAAAATGCCGGAATAGGAAAAGGAAGAAGCAACAGCTTCTCCTCCTCTTCCTTCACGTTTTCAAGGATTATACCCAAAGAGAGAGGAGGAGAAAGTGGTAATAGCTTTTAATAGTAAAAATGTTAACTATGTTTATGACTCGGATAGTTTATTAAATGGCAGATGGTTCAATTGGATTTCCTCGCTTTCTCCCTCCTTTCTCCTCCTCCTACTGAAAGAAGAAGGAGGAGTATCGTGCATACCAAATCTTGAGGATGATGATGTGAAAGTTATGTGTGAAAAAAAAGAGAACAACTCTTTTTCCCTCTCCCCTGCGCACTTTTAGTTAGGTACTTTGGGACAGTCTTTAACTACAGTATGTACTATACTGTATTGTGTTTGTGTGTGTGAAGAAAGAGTGAAATTCGGTAAGCTCTGGCTACGCACGCAGGAGGAGGAAGATGAGGAGGAGGATTTTGCTCTCTCTCTCTCTCTTTTTCTTCCCCCGTTTTTTTGATGAAGGGAATACTTATGATGATAAGGTCGGTCTCAGGAGAGAGAACAAAACGAAAATGTTTTTTGACTTTAGTCTTCTCGGACGTTGGATGATGTAAAGTGGAACAAGTAATAATAATAAATCGAGGAATTACACACACGCAGTGTACAGTACAAGTACGAGGAAGAGAGAGTGTGTCAAGACAGTTAATCGTGTTTAACCCCCCTCGTGTGTCTCATCTTCACCGAAAATAAGTACAATATAACTGAAGGAAAAGAGACAGGAAGAGAGAGATAGTGGTGTGTGTGGATAAGCTCAAGAGATTTTCACTTTCTCCATTTTTTCTTCTTCCTTTTTTTTATTTCCTTCTCCCTTTCTCTTTTGGACAACTCCATGGGGATGTCGGCCAGGACGATTGTCATCTGTTTCTTTGCTGTGACGGCCGCCGCGGCCACAGCTAGGATGACAATGGCCATGGCTATCCCTTCCTCTGTGGCGGCGGATCAACTGGAACTCTACCGACCCGACAAAACTTTGGTAAGAGAGAGAGAGAAAGTGTACAGTTCAATTGTCTTTTTTATTCCAATTTATTCAATAGCCTTCGTCAATGAGGAGGCTATTCCACTGGGAAACTCATTTATATTTTAGAGAGTAGGTTTTACTGGGGAATTTATTTGGATAGATGATCTAAGGGAATGGAGGAGGTTCGTGAAATTATGTATGGGGCCATTAGACACTGTCTCTCATTGCGTGTGTGTACAATTTTGTTGCGAAATTTAATTCTTTGAATTGATTGGACATTTGTAAAGGAAGGGAGATATAAAAAAAGAGAGAGCATAAAATTGGATGAGCCAATTACAATGAGAAGATTGTGTTTTGTTCGGGATAAGAAGCGGAGAGAAGGAGGTTCCGGGTTGAGTAAAGATTGTTGAAACGATTAGTAGACAATTTCTTTTGCGGGATCCGGATTTTTTTGTTCAATTTCCGATGCTTCTGGAATTGGAAAGATGAGGGGGAGTTGATTAATTTAAAAAAAGAATTAGAAGAAAACGGAGTCTAGCGGAGGCGGAGGAAAGAAAATGTCAAATACGAGAGAGAGAGAGAAAGTTTGAACTTTCTCTCTTGTCCTCTGACAATCGGACTAATTATGGAAAAAGAGAAAGGGTTGAGAAATGAATGAATTGAAATTGTGGGAAGGAGAAAGAGCGGAAAATTGACTGTGTTTGCCTGAATTAGAGGTCAAACTTGAGGGTCAGAAGGGAAGGAAACCAGGAGAATTGTTTAAATTAGATGATTTATACATTTATTTTTCTGGATTTGGAGCACAGATGATCGCCAAGAAGTCGGCAACAGCCTTGAATGTAAGAATATTCTCATTTTAACACACACTACAAATACGAATATCAAATTCACTTGCTTTTTTGATTACTTAGCATGTATGCTAAATCGTTGGAATTGAACACATTTTACTAGGAAATAAATGTGTATTATTTACGCACACACAAAATCTCTTTTACTGAACAAATTCTAGTAGTAGTGGTAAAGCTTTATTTTTCCTCTTAGAAATTAATGATTGCTCTTCGAAGTTACGAGAAAACCTCATCGGAGAAGGTAAACAAATAAAATAAATAAATTCATCAATTTATTTTTATTATTTTTGAATTTATATTTATTGTCAACAATAATATTGACTACATTTGCAAAAAGAATGTTTTACAGCTGCTTATTCCACAGCTTTGTCTCAATTTTTTACTTACTGTAATTATTCATAGGGCTGGACTAACATTTAACTTTTTTGGTGTGGCTTTTGAACATTCTCAATTTCCCCTACTATTTTGCATTGCTTCGTCTCTCTTTCTCTTTTATGAGTGTTGTGTATTTGTTCCCAGGATTACATATTTACTTCATCAATTTAGTCAGTTTTCTTTAGCCTACCTTTGGGTGTTGGTTGTTTATCGTCTATATTTAATTTTATGTCTGTCTTGTAATTTTTCCGAGCCGGACTTGCCCTCTTTACCCAGTACGTGTGTGTGATTTTGTAGGGTCATTAATTATAATATTTACAAATGCATACACAATCAGACTGGTCTTCATTTGTCTGACGTCAGACCGTCATAAAAGAAAGTTCGTTCAGCTGGGACCAGGCGGGTTTTTTCCCCTCTCCTGTATCTTTTGTCCTGCATACTCTTCTTCTTGATCTTGTCTTGACATCTCACTGCGTTTTGACGTAATTGACCTCCAATTGATTCTCAGTAGAAGAAAACTGTGTCAGTAAATATTTAAGTAATGTTGAATAGGAAGGGACGAGTAGAATAACTAACCTTCATTGACTTTCTCTGACTTTCTCTCTGATTGCACTTTTGTGACTTTCTGTGCCTTGCAACTCTGTCAATTCAAAACCCAATTTGATGGGGAGAGCAGGGAGACACACAGCATAGCACAGTACACCAGCTTTCGTTTTTTATTTGTATAAAAAAGTGGAATACAAAAAATCGGGGGGATGGCAACTCCTTTCACTTCATCCTTTTAATTTTCAATGCGAAAAAAAAGAAAAATGCTTCACTTTTTTCAGGGAAATGGAATCGACTCGATGGACCTTGGGAAATCAAGTCCATTATATGATACTGTAAGATGTTCCGTATATAAATCTTTATTATTATTTTACTTGTTCATCCTTCCCTCAATTCAGTACCTTAACAAATGAGTGTATTCAACTGATGAAATAGGAAGATGGCTTTATTTTGTAAAAAGAAATGTGGAAATTTATTATTAACATTTAATTGCAGAGTCCCCTAAATTCGAATCTCAAATGATCTCTCTCTCTCTCTCTCTTTTCATTTACCTTCACTTTGCTAATCAAAAGAAAATGACCTTTCGGAAAATCTAACCGGCTCAAATCATGATTGATTTATTCATTGACGCGTCTCTTTGTTTGTTTTTTTATTCATACACCTGCATGTGCTTGTCTAGTGATGATATCAAAAGTTACTAACGAACTGAATTAGGATTGCATTCAAATTATTGACATGGATATCCGAAATTCCATTTTTGGTGGATTTTTCTTTTGATCTATTCCAGCTGAGTCTACAGCGAAGGAATCAGAAGGATCGCAAAATCTATCTTAGATGCTATTTTAATGCGGTGTCCTGTTTCTAGTATGTCATGTACATGTTAATCCTGTTTCGAATAGGAGAAAAATATTCTTACTGGTTTAAGTGCTTATTTTAAAATCCAGGTTGGAAATGGCAGCAAGTTGACACCTGGATCAAAAATGGACCTGAGCGGAAGTGGAAATAAGTTGTCTTTTGTGTAAAATCCTAGTTTTATGTCATCGTCGTCATCACTCTCTCAATTCTGAATAAATGTACACATCTCTGAGCCTTTGAATCTCCCCAATCTCTTGTCTCCTCTTGTTCATCTCTTTCCATAATTTACGCAGGTCATCCTCTGCCTTTAATTCCACAGAAACACACATCAAACGAGGCAGTGAAAAAAATAACACTGAAAATTCCACGCTAGAGATAAAGAAAACTTTAGAAAAGGTTGAAAAAAAACAAATGAGAATTATTTTCTACATGCTCATAAAAACCACCTAAAATGTGCACTGTTAGTAATTTGAATTAATTTGATGAGATACGCATCCGTGCAAATCTCAATTGAAAAAGTTAAAAGCTTCTTTGTCAAAACAAATTCTCACACCCAAACTTTCATCTTGGGATCACAAAGGAGGAGAGAAATTAAAGTTTAATTATTAAACTGTTTTTATTATTAAAATTCATCTTTTCCACTCTGTGAGATCCACATCTAAAGAGACCAAAGGCCTCTCCAAGAGAGAGAGAAAAAATGAAACAAGTTAAATTCATATTCTTAATTACATTATCATCTTGAAAATATCTCAAGTCAAAACTATGGACAAAGATCAAACAAACTTTTACTTATTAGTCGAATTTCCCGTTACGTCTATTCACACTCACTAAACAATTACAAATTCCAGTTCAAAAAGACCTTTCTTCTTTGTACTCACAAAGCAAATCAATATATTTTTCGTACAGGCCAGAGACTTACAGGTAGATGAAGACAAAGAAATGGTAAAATATGGAGTTGTTTGGAGTGGAGGGTGAGCTAAGTGCTCCTCGAACCGGATTCGGATTCCGCTTCATTTCCCATCCGTGCATGTGGACATGTGACTGGCCAGTGTCTACCTGGACTCGTCTTTTATTGAGATCCAATTTTTACTTTTATTTGCTCGTAATAAGATTACGCCCGAGTCAACACAATAACCCGCACTCCCCCCTCCATAATTGAGGCTTATCATGCTCTCCCCGTATTTGTATGCCCGGGTATCAGCAGAAGGATTTGTCGGACAGGTCCCAACATTATCTACACTCTGACAAATGAATCATCGAATGAGACAACCCTTCTCCTCCAGGATGAAATAATATATTCAATGCCCATTAGAAATTGTCCAGTCCAGTCTCTAGCACTCACACTCGAGTATTCCTGCAAAAATTCACAATGGATTCATTCAGATCCCCTTCGACCCTTGGATTTCCGAGACTGAGATGTGGTAGTCGGGACTTTGAGAAGGACTTCCAAGGAGAAAGTCAAAGTAGTGGAGTCCCCGTCATCTGCAAAATCCCCCGAGCTCTAGGTCAACAGGATGACCATCTTGTAACTGATGGGGTCACGATCATCCAGCCACCACCACAACGTCCAGCAAAGGTCAAACTTCGTCGTTACAAGGCCAATGCCAGGGAGAGAAATCGGATGCATGGACTCAACGCTGCCCTGGACAAACTCAGAAAGTGAGTAAATCTATATTCTAATTATAAGATTCCAGTCTCACACGGAAATTAATAATGTTGAAAAGGTGTCTGCCCATCTACTCTCGCACACAAAAGTTGTCCAAAATTGAGACCCTCCGACTGGGTCGCAACTACATTGCCCTCATGATGACAATCCTCCAAAATTCTTCCTCCTCTGATCGAATGGACGCTGTCCAGTTTGCAAGAATCCTATCCAAAGGAGTCTCCCAGGTACTCAAAATCAACCTTCACCCTTGACCTATGACTAATAATCATTATTATGAACTTCCAGGGCACCACCAATCTGATCGCCGGGTTCCTCAACCTCAACCCCCGAACTTTCATGCCACAAGGTCATCCGAAACCTGTCCACTACGCATTCTTCGAACCCAATGGAATTCTACCCGACTTTCGTATCCCAAGTCCACTGACAACCCCCATGGACCACAATCAGAATGTGGAGGTCAACATCCCATCAGAGCAACTGGACAATCGACATGAGGGCTACCCTGAATTCCCATGTCGACTCAGAAATTTCCCACACACAACCACTACAGTCGCCTCTACAATGAATAATGACTACAGCGGAAGAGGAGGAGGACAAGAAAGTTGTGAACCAAATTCTACTCTCAGAATCACAGAAGAAAGAACAGTGACCTCCAGTTCATATGAATTATGGTAAATTATCCCAGTATTAACGATGATTCAACATTGATGATTGAAGCTCTTGGTGGGCTTTATTGCGTCAAACATCAACAATTATTATTACAAAACATCCAAAATGAAACTTAATTATGAAGCCATCCACTACAGGAAAAAAAGCTAATGAGTTATTTGCTGCTTCTTTGTTAGTTTGTAGTAAGTCCCCTTTCTGGAGCGAAGTTGTTCGTGTGTGCCAATCTCTGATATTTTCCCCTTGTGAACCACCGCAATCAAGTCAGCATTCTGAACCGTGCTAAGTCTATGTGCAATGATAATACAAGTTCGTCCTGTCCTTGCCTTGTCCAGTGCATCCTTAATGTCATAAATGAATTTGTAAATTAATAATTAATGCTACCTTCATTTAAAATCCAGTTGAATTAACAGTAGAAAAGAAACTTTCCTCACCTGTACAATTTTCTCCGATTCTGTATCTAAAGCTGATGTGGCTACAATGGGAAAAAAACAAAATTGAGGTGTAAACAGTAAAAAATGTTAAACCATGAAAAGTATAATTGTATTCACAAACGTACCTTCATCCAGCAAGAGTATTTTCGGATCTCTTATGAGTGCACGAGCAATGGCAATTCTCTAAAAAAATCAATTGCACTATAAAATATTATAATTACATACTAAGTATAGCTTCTAAAAAAAATGTCAAATAAATCTGCATGTCATCTAACCTGCTTCTGTCCTCCTGACAGCTGAGTTCCTCTCTCTCCCACAAATGTGTCATAGCCGGAAGGAAGACTACAAATAAAATTATGAATATTGGCAGCGTTGGCCGCCTCAATGATCAAATCATCTGAAACTTGGCCGATTGACCCATCGCCATATCCATAAGCGATATTCTCTTTGATAGTGGCGTCAAACAAGACCGGCTCTTGAGTTACAACTCCAATGTGTTTTCTCATATGTTTTACATTGAGGGAACGAACATCAAAACCGTCGATTGCCTATCGATAGAAGAACTCCATTTATATTTTATAATAAATAGGCAAAATATTCAACTGTCTAACAATGGAATCTTACCACTCGACCGTCCAGGACGTCATAAAATCTTTCTATTAGGGCCACCACCGTTGACTTCCCCGAGCCGCTTTGACCAACAAGAGCGAGAGTTTGTCCAGGCTGTAATAATAATCATTGACAACAACACACACACACACACGCCCTTATTAATTGAACTGAGCCATTCACAGTGAGTAGTAAGTAAATACATTGATTGGTTTTCTAACCTGAACGTCAAAACTAAGGCCTTGTAATACTGGCATGTCTGGTCTATTGGGGTAACGGAAAATGACCTGAAACACCAGAGTAAACATACTTTTTCTATTGATCATGACTAATAAATATGAGTGTAAGTTCAAAATATTGAAAATAGTCTTACATCTGTGAAAGTTATTCTTCCATCCATTTTTGGCGACACTCCATGCGAACTGAAAGGATCTATCTTTGACTTTTGTTCAATCAAATTGAAAATGAGAGCAGCAGCCAAGTTCGCTTTTGTGTAGTCAGGAATAAAGGAGGTCATCTAGAGTGAAATTCAAAGAGGTTGTGTATCAAAATATTTTTGCAAAATTGTCAAATGTGTATATTAAACTACTTAAGCGAGAACTTTTACCTGGCCAACTGACACCGCACAAAATGATATTGCAAAAAATGTGCGAAATACATTGGTGGGTTCTATGAGGTCAATCTGAGAGAAGAAATGTTACCAAATGTCACAGTTTATTCCATTATGAGTGCAAATATTATAATACATACCTCAATAAATATATAACGTACCTCAATTAGATAACCACCATACCGGAAGGCTGCTGCATAAATCATGAAAATGACAGCCTCTGAGAAGGAGAAGGCTAGGCCATATATCAAGCCTTGTTTGTGTGCTTCTCTGCAAAAGAAGTGGGTAATCGACATGTTATGTGGAACAATCAATTACCTAAATATTTAGACGTACATTTAAATTTGTGGGGAACATGAGAGGCTTACATATAGACTGGTAGTAAATGCTCCAGATATTTTTCGAAGAAAATCTTCTCTTGAGCCAAAGATTGTACAGTACGAATATTCGCTATAGCTTCATTCGCCGTCTATCATAATTATGAAATAATTACTTTGACAAATTGAAACAGTTTATTTATATTAATAATCGTTTTATACCCTCCCAGCTTCTTCCATGAGTACAGCATCTTTTTTTTGTCCACTCTTCTGAACTTGGATTTGAAAATAGCCTGGAAGGGAAAGGAAATTGATGAGAAGAAGTTTGCATATTAGCTTTTACTTCTAGAGAATACTCAATAATATTATATGAATAATATTATTTACCTGCGACAACCAAGATTGGAAATCCAGCCACAATTCCCAAAGCCAACTGCCAACTAAAGTAAAAAGCCATTCCAATGGCAGCGACTATTGTCACCTTAATAAAACAAATTATATACAAAATAAGGCAAAATTTGTAAGCATTCTCGAGTAATGTTAATTTATTAAAACTTACCAAAGCAGCTACAACCACGGCTACCCTGTGACCGGCAGCCTGCAGGCAAAAGAACCCATGTAATCTCTCAAGACTACTAGTATTTACTACATACTATATGTCCATTACTGAAAATTTTTTAATACCGCTTTGACTATGGGTGCCTGAAATGTTTAACAAACCATAAGTGTGAGAAGGATTTTATTTACTTTTCTATCTAGCCAATAAAGACAATTTAAATGCTAGTTTACATACATCTCTTGCCAATCTGGTAGCGAGCCTAGAAGGGGAGTTACATTCCTGTAAAATTTGATAAAAGTTTGAAGTTTTATTAATAAAATTTAAGCCTAATATATTGAGAGTTAAAAATTACCTTATCGAACCAGCCTATAGATTGTCGAACGATCCCTGTGTACGACAAAAGTCGTAATCTCATCGTCAAACTTTCCCCAGCAAATGCAACACCAAGAGTCTGTTAAAATCCAAGTTGTCTTCAGAATATATTTATGAGTCACATATTATGAAATTTCATTATAAATTTACCCTGATCCAGAATCCAAAACCACTGACGGCAGCCAAGACCAAAAACATCATGGCCCAAAAGAATCCGGCTTCAAGTAATTCATCTCCAGTGAGGGAGAAAGTGACAAACATTTCAGCATAAAAATAGGCAAAGATTGGAGTGACTGAACCAGTCAATATACATCCCATCGCTCCCAGACACAGATATGGCCACTCTGGTTTATTTACCTGTAGGGAAAAAAGTGAGTAAAAGCTATTCATTCATTTTTAAAACAACGAAATCTAAATAATTAGCTACCTTGAGAACTTTTAATACTCCTGGATATTTTGCATTCAATTCATCGGCTTCCCGGATCATTCGTGCCCGATCCGGGTCTGGTATTTGACATAGCAAAAGTAGGGCAAATAGGGAATTTGATGAATATCAAAACGTGATTAATATTTCTCTTATGTATGTTAGTAAAGAAATTAAGTGTAGACCTAAGTACCTGGTAGAGCATTTTTGGGTGCCCGTCCATTTCCAAGTTTCCTTCTTCTCCTCTTTTTATTTCCACTGATGCTTCGAGTTGGGTCACCAAATCCAATGTCCGCATTGTAACTGTCCGCAGAATCAAAAGAATCGGCATCATTCCCCGAAAATTCGTTTCCCGTGTCCAGAGACGTCTGAGAGGTGACTAGTTCGAAATATAAACCTTCTTGGGCCATCAATTGGGCATGAGTCCCTGACTCTGCAATTCTTCCATCCTTCAGAGCATAAATAACATCTGCATCCTTTACCGTTGACAATCGATGAGCAATTATAATTGTGGTCCGTCCTTTCCTCGCCTTGTCCAAAGCAGCTTGGACAACCGACTCACCTATTCAAATAATCAAATTTTATGAGATACAGTTATTCATAAAATAACACTGGGCATATAAATGATTTTATAAAAAAACATATGATTACTCTTAGCATCCAAGGCAGAGGTTGCCTATAAACGTATAAAAAATACTATGAAAATTTTGACAATTTATTTAAGCACAACTTTTTCATTGAATTCATTACGGTAATACCTCATCCAGAAGAAGAATTCTAGGATCTCGAACCAACGCCCTAGCTGTGATTCAAAATTTAATTAAATGTATAGGGTGTTCACTGATTATAAACTCAATTTGTTTATTACCAATAGCTATGCGTTGTTTCTGGCCACCGCTCAATTGTGCACCCCTCTCCCCGACTAGTGTGTCGTATCTAAAATGAAATTTGTATTTATTTGTTGTATAAATAATGAATTATCCATCTTAATTACAATGACAGAGGAATTAATTTACCCTTGAGGAAGAGAACTTATAAAATCATGAGCGTTGGCCATCTTAGAGGCTGCCACCACCTCATCAGTTGTCACACCCTCTCGTCCATAACGAATATTCTCAAAAATGCTCGTGCCAAAAAGGACTGGCTCTTGTGATACCACACCTTTTGGAAAATGTCAGGATTTGAAGTACTTTCTAAATGTTTATATCAAGTATTTATTTGATTTTGTATTGGTACCTATGTTGTAACGAAGCCAGGCAAGATTCAGTAGACGGACGTCATAACCATCCAGAAGAACACTTCCTCTCTAGAAAAACCAGTTTTTACAATAAAAATCAGATTTCATAATCATTTTTGTAGACATTATGGTAAAAGTTATATGGTCTGTGTACGAGTGGAGTGTGGACATACCTCAGAGTCATAAAATCGAAGAATGAGACTCACTATAGTACTCTTGCCTATTAAATAAACTCTATGTAAGTAACAGTTACATTTATTTAGTGCAATTCAAGTCATGCAATTCAATTTATTACCTGTCCCAGAAGGTCCAACTATCGCAACAGTCTTCCCTGGTGAAATGTCCAAGTTGAATTCTTCCAAAATCTTTTCAGAAATCAATTCAGTATATCCACATTAATGTACATGTACAACATTAAAACGTGTACTCTGAAAGTTTATTCTTACTTACCGGGATAGTTGGGCGTGAAGGGTATTTGAAACTTAAATTCTTGAACTGGATCCTTCCTTCAATTTTGTCGGGGACATACCCCTCCTTACTGTACGGGTCAATCTCAGGTATTGAATCTATTACCTAAAATTCACAAAAATAATAAACATACTCATAAAAAGCACACATTCTGTGAGATTTTTGTCCGAGAAACTTTATTACTTCAAACACGACGGCCCCTGAACCTTGGGCAATGGCGATAATAGAGATGAAAGGAACGGCATTACCAAGTGAGAAAGCTCCAACCAATACACTGAAAAATACCTGCGATATTCATGTAAAACAAATACTTAAAGAATGTCGGAAAATTGAGACATGAAGGTATTTTTGCATTGCTTCATACTGTGAAAATATCGCCTGGAGTGACTTGACCATCATATAACAGTTGACACCCATACCTATTAAGGAGAGAATGATGTGTCAGTGACCTTCAGAGTTGATCTCTTGAATGAGTTAAAGACTTACCAAAATGCCAGAGCATATGACGAGTACATGACCACAAATACCTAAGAACAAAATCTACTTTGTCAAAATGTCAACATTTTAACAAACATATATTGCGTACTTACATATTTTTAGACAAACTTACGAGAGATACTCCAACTCCCATAACATGGTATTTCTTAATTGCCAACCTCCGACCATCTTCCAATGCACTCTCATACCTATATACAAGACAAAAATTGTTTTGGAAAACATGCCTTGCACATTGTTTATTGAATGGAGTGTTGTTAAAATAAGTGAAAACCTAGAAATTTCCTGAGCTTCTCCTCCAAAACAAGCGACCGTCCTTATACAAGACCTTCAAGTATACAAGAAAATGGTTTGTTAAATAAATTAATACAAATTAAACATGAAAAAATGCAATCAAAATGGTTGAACAACATACAAGATTTCGTCAGCTATAGCCCCCGCCTTGCCATACCTTAAATTACATGTTGATTTTATAATTATTCAAACGAATTAAGTACAAATAAATTTATTTCACTAATCAGAGTGACAGTTACATACTTTTGCTGTTCTCGTGCTGACTGTGTAGCAATTGCCTATAAAATAAACGAATAAAGTTATCAGTAAAAGTTGTCAATAATGGAAGTAGTGTGCGGGATATGGTCAAAGAACAATCATACAAATGGAATTTTAATAAATGTATATTATTTACCTTCCCGGTGAAAGCAGAAGTCCTGAAATTTGATAAAGGGTTATACCACGTAAATATTATTCTTTCACACGAGCTTTTTATTTTTGTACACAGGGAAATGGTCACTATACAATATATGTCAGTACGTACCCTGCCAATAGCGGTGTGAGAGATACAATAATCAACGTCAACTGCCAGCTTGTAAAGAATCCAACAGTGAAACCACTGACTTTACAAGATAAAGATACAAATTAAAATCTTTGGTAATTATATTCATGTAATTCAGAAAATATTTTGGTATCAAAGCTGCAAATTTTTCAAACTAATCTTGCCTGCTGTTAGTACGTATTGAATCACCATGCTGAATTTATGCCCTATTCCCTCACGGACCCTTTCCAGGTCACTACAAAAAAAGATTATTAAAAAGTTGCACTAGATATCTCTTACACATATAATAATTTCATGAATAACAGTTGGCCAGAGTCCCTTTCATTACTAATTTACCTATATGGAGATCAAGCTATCCACTAAAATATCGTCAAAATGTGTCTCAGGCTCCCCCTCCCCCATGAGGGACTCTGGCCAACATTATAAATGCAATGTGTTTTTGACATTTACTCAGATAACTTGATGGAGAGATCGCCGGACTGATGCTGCAAGCAGAATAAATACTTATAAATAACATTTTATTTATTTTAATATAGAAATTTGTAGACAAAGACACATCGTACCCCACCCCCAGTAGACTCAAACCAGGAAACTTCTTGCCGGAGAACTTGATAAAAGAATTCTTGACGTAAACGGTATGTCTGCCTCTCACATGACCATTCCCAACACACAGCCTCCAAGGAGAAACAAAGAGAAAGCAAAGGTTCAATTTTCACCGCCAATTAACTCACTACAGAAACTCAATCAAGCCACTACATACCTGTAATAAAGAGGCCACAAAAACGACGAGTCCAATGTACACATAGTAAAGAGAGTATTGAGTCATAAACTCGCCGAACTCTGAAATTTAATGACATATTAAGTAACAAACTGACACAAGCTCGTACTTGGCTATATCAACTAGACTTGAACAGGTATATATTACCTTCCCGAGTCAATGAATGAATGGAACTGTCATTACTGCTAGCAGTTACTGATGATGGTAATACTGTACTTGTATTTGCAAACCCCTACAATTAGTAAAATCACATACTATATATGTAGTAAATAATTTGAAGAACACTGTATAGAGTAATTTTTTGTGCTCCTATTGTGTGACTTACATAAGTGTACTGTCTAATGAAAGTGTCTGTCATACTGCCAAACACAAGTGCCTGAAAAAGATAATTCATCAGTAATAGGAGAAAAAGTGTGAAATCAAAATCTGCCTGCCTTGTTTTCCAATGCTTACGAGTAAGGGCATCCCGGCTCCATGAATAAATGCAAAAACTGTTCCAATTGTAAGTATGACCTGCAAAAATGAAATTTATATATATAATACCAAAGTGTGGGGAAAGTCAATTTAACTGAAGTCATAGTTGTATATTTAGCTTACCTTATCTCGATATGTGGCATACCGAAACTACAATGACACGTCCAAGAGATTTTTTTTACAAAAGTACACATTTTAATTTCACTAACAAATTTTGTCATCATCACTAATAAATATATTTTGTATAGAGAGTAAGTACATAATTGAAAAAAAACTCACTAATTTGGATATAGGAATTTTTTTGACATCTTTTCTATTAACCAAAAAAGTGCACCCTACTTAAGTACTCTTCTGAATTATAATCTACAATATAATATATTGCATATATTACTAAATTATGACTCAACTTACTGAGATCCAGTCTTCGATTTCCTGCAATTTTACAAATAATAAAGGTATATACAAGATAATAAATAATATGATATAGTGCGTAAGATAATCAGGTCAATCAATTCTGCGTCACAACAATACCTTGTAAAAACTGTCACCGGATTGCTAGTGCCGCCATAGCTATTTGTACTTTTGTTTCTTGACCCTGAAGGGACAACGAGTGGTTCCTTCTCTGCCTTGTTCGTATATCCTCCTTCAAACTTCATTTTAATCCTCTTTTTCACTTCAAACTGTAAGCAACAAATTGACTAGCGGAAAAACAGTCATAGGTGACCTGCAGAATTTGGGATGATCATATGGTCGTTGTTTAACTGTCTTAATTCTTAACAGAGAATATTCTCAATCAATGCGAAGGACCGGAATCAACTTTGTTGTCCACCCTTTCCTCTTCACAACCCAGACTCAACTAATACTACAGCCAAGTTTTCATCAATGAAAAGAGCAAGTCATGTGAGAGAGCTGGTATAGATGGATTACTTACTTAGTCAATAAGTAACTACACTCACAATTAAATGCCAACACCTATATATTTATGATTTCTTGGTAAAAACAAAGATGATTCAAAGTAAGTAAGTTTCTGAATAAATAATAAGTTTCTGAAGGTGTTTGAGGACCATTTGCAGAGGAGAATTAAAAACTACATTGTAGAGATTCTCGATTTCAGAATGGATGATATGCAGTTCAGTTTCAGTAGGTTTTTCTCGTCAAAGGTGGAGAGCATGTCATATTAGAATGATAAAATTGTATTCACTTCCCTATCACCTCTCTATTCATTCAGGAGGACTTGTCAAAAAAATATTTAGGGTAGATTTAGATTTATATGTAACCGGTACACAAATGCCTATAGACATCCTCAGTAATACTGAGTAAGTATGCAAGAGTACACAAACAACCATTCCATTTGAAGGAGATAAGACTGGACGAGTAGAAGATAAAAAGCGCAATGGACAAACCAATTCAATAATACAACATTATCATCATTTAACTTTCAAATTGGCTTTAATATTCATGTAAATACAAAAGCAAAGACTAGTAAGTATGTAGTAGAGTGACTAAAGCGAATAATTGTATTCTAATTATTTTCATCTCCCTATTCTTCTTCATCCTTATTGGCTAATATAAAGTGGGCAACAAAAAAAACTCGAAAAAAATAAACTATTTTACAGTAAACATACTACTATGTCGTTGTAACTCTTAATCATTATTACTCAAGTAAGTACGCAATTAATTTATTGCTATATAGCCTATGTAGTTAACAATTTATTAAGATGTGAGTAAATGCTATGCAAAACTAGAGTAATTAATTATTGTAGGAGAAATGCTAGTCTCTAACTCACATCATACTCTTATACCTAATAATTAATTAAATAAAACTATTTCAGACACTTCTTCTGTAAAATATATATTATAAACATTCCATAATAACATTAATAATTCACCGAAAAAACACCTTGTTGAACTAATACATACAAAGTGTCATGAGTACAATCTTGACTCTACACTCAATTAAAGTAGAATAATAATAGAAACTGTCTGGTAATCCTAATGAGTATCAAAAATGCCTTGAGTAGAAAATGTTCTTTATTATGCACGCACAACCATACAAGCTACAATTCCCACTCTCTTCCACATTTTTTTGGCAATGGATGAATCTTGACCAAGTTTGAACTGATTCTTTCTACTACTGTAGTATTAGTAAATAGGTATCTACAGAAAATCTGTTCTATATTAGTATTTCTCAAATGACCATAGGATAATATTAGAGTACAATATAGATTAGGTAGCTTGTGAAAGGAAAAGTCTAATGAATCCGGGGGACCGACCAAATATGTCATTTCAAATTGAAATATTCAATTTGTACTGCAAATAATTTAATTTATCAGTTGTACAAGCAAGAATTTCCTCACCAGACATCAGATTCAAAAAATCAAGTCAAAAAGACGTCTCAAGAATGATCATTTTCATTCTTTAACAAATTGTACATGAGACTTTAATATTGTATGTACATTACTTTGTACATCCTAATGTATATCCATATCATGCTACAAAATTAATAATAATCATTCATCATGATGCTTCGTTAATATTATTTCAGTTTAACAGCTAAAGTCTCCACAGCTGCTCATTATCACAACAACCATTAAATGGTTCTCCCACCACTCATGTCATACTGTACCAGGGAAAAGAAACTGGTACAAAAAAAGTACAACCACACACGCATTCATAAGTTAATAACCAACTTAATCATACATAAGGTATATAAGAGAGATATATGACTCTGAGTCATATTGAGCTCCTTAATTTTAACTAGAATAAAACTAAAATGATTGAAATCAAATATCCGTGTAGAAAATTTCTCTATGAAAATCAGGCAAAAAGTTTCCGTACAAAAACTATAGGACAATAATAAAAATTACATTAAGTAAATGATATACTGAATGTAGGTCAGTATGATAAATTATCACGAAATGAGATGTGAAAAGAAGTTTAAGTCATCAACTTCAAAATGAGAGAAAAAATCAGCCTAAATCCAATTTTCCAATATTCAGAACTTGTCATATCCTAAACCACTCAGTAAACAGAAGGAGTTTGTAGCAACTATCCGTTCAAATATAACCTTAAACTAAGAAACGATATAACAAAAGTAAAACTAACAGACTTGAAATATAAATCATCCAAGATAGATAACCAGCTGTAGTTTTAAAAAATAATTTTCAAATTAGTTATGAGGTGCAATGTCTCCTTCCGTATATCCAATCCACCTTTCCGCCGTCGTCGAGAAGACTGGATCTTTCTCAAAAGTTGCAAATGTGAGAAGTTGGTTAATATGTGTGACATGATAATCCAGTCTAGCTGGGTTTGGTGTAATGCCAGACACTAAAGTATTAAATTGTTAAAATAAATATCTTGAGTACCTTACTATGACAGTTTTACCCTTCTTCTGAATATTTTTTTAGAATGATAATGAATCATACCTGTAAAATGTCTGGAAAACACAAAAAAGGAAAATATTATACCGATATCTAAAAATAAAATTTGTATTGTGCCAATAATTTTAAACAATAAAGTACTGTCCAAAATCAAGACTTACCTCAAGTCATACATCGTCCCAGAGCCTGTATCGTAAAGAGGGAGCATCGTTTTTAATGACAAAATCCCACTATCATACAATTCCTTTGCTTTCTCCCATGCGTTTGGGATTTTTAATGCCTTCACGTCATACAGCCCTAAAAGAGAGACAAAATAATTTTTCAAAAACATATTAGACGGCGTAACATCCGAAACATATTTCCCTGGTATTGATTCACCTTACCTATAAGAGCGTACATGAACCCATTGAGAACAAAAGTACTTGGAGTCGTTGGGTATTCTTCGTACCTTTAACAATAATAATGTAAATTGAATTCACATGTTCATTTAGACGAAATGCAGTTATACATATAAACCAAACTAGTACAATAAACATTACACTTTCGTACCAAATATATTTATCCATAAAAAGTGCACCTGCAAATAAATATGTTCATAAATAAATTGACCACACTTGACAATAAGGTAGTTTAACCATGATTCACTTACGAACTCCATGTTCATTTCCAGGTAAGTCAAAAATCTTTCCCACAGCTTTAGCACAAGCATTAGCGTATTCAATCTTTTTTGTGAGGTAATAAGCTCTGCTGAGGACGGACAGGGCATGTCTAAAGTATAAAAAATTTTACACTGAGAAAATTCCCTTCAAATATTTCATAAATACTGTCTAATAAATAGTAGTATCTGGATAGTTAATTAAAAGAGATAATAATAATAAAGTATTTGTCTTGCCCTTGTCCCATCGCAGAATACCATCCAGATTCCAAAACTGGATAATAGAAAGAATTAATTGATGTGAATTTTACCAAAAATCAAAATTCAATGCTGAATTTCTTTACTTCCTATTACCTGGATAAAAATCTGGTGCAAATTTTCGACGAACTGGAATAGGCCAGCCTCCATTGACTATGTAAAAATAAGAAATATATTAATTTTTCTTGGCAACTTGAAATTTTTTCCCATAGACAAACTGCCAATTGTTGGTTATGTATAAAGTTCTCAACCAATTATTCATTTATTAATTATGAATGAATAGATTTTCTCACCATCCTGCTCTCTCACAAACCAATCTGCTGCCTGGAAGAACTGAGCCAAATGTTCGTTGGTGGATAAAGTCATGTTATCCAAGTACAAACGAACGGTTGGTGAGTTTGGATGTAGGGAAGGAGGCACAGAGATTGTAATTGAGTCGAGAATTAACTTGGACTTCACTATCTTTGGAGATTTTATGCTGGATTTACGGTGTTTAGTAAAGGATACACCCTTTTGGACGTCCACACCCAAGTCTCGAATTACATGTTGCCATTTTGAAAAACTTTGCTTGCCCAAACCATGGAAAATGTGATTATCCTGTTCAAAAATCATTTCATAAAAATAAATGTATTGTCACAAATTAAATCACAATGTCACGAGTTTGCATTATGAACACCAAATATTGACTGTGAGACTCACTTGAACTGTCAGTAGAACATCTGTAGTAACGTAGTGAAGATAATACATCTGACTTTCGTAGCGAAGAACTGCCGTAATAGTCACATTAAAATTTTGATTATTTACGACATCCTCCATTAAACTTAAGGAAGTATCAGTCTTCATGTCCCAACTTAGTATTGTAAGAAGACGAGATTTTGGGGTAGAAAATTTTAAAGTTGCTGGTTGATTTGCTAAATAAATTAAACAAGACATTTAGACTGACAAATAAATGTTATAGAAAAGGTTTTACAGTCTAAGCGAGACTGTCTAACTGTCATCGAAATTAGTAAAAAAACCAAGCTTACGGGCAGTGTGCTGAATTTGAACAATGTTGTTGAATGCATGTAAAGGTTCTGGCTTGACCATTATATCAGATTTGGACTCAACCATCTATAATATCAGATTCAACAAAAGGGTAATAATAAGCATCATGAGACACAGACAGTAGTAGTACCTTTGTTTCAAGATGTACTTTAAAAAATTACAAAACAATAATAACAGAAAACAGAGCCTCACCCATTTGCCTCGAACACTTTCACCGTTCTCTATAATAATTCGTTCTCCTTCCCCTTCTACAATTGATTTGCTGTAGTGAGCTAGGCCAAATTGGCTAGTGAACATAAAATCAATTCAATCAATTGACTTTTTTGTAAAAATACCATAATGGATTAGTGTACAACGTAAAAATGAGTTGTATGATTGATAATTAACTTGTGGCTGAGAATATGTTCCCCAGTTATAGTGTAAACATTTTCTTATTATAATCTTATGAACTGTAGCTTTGCATACAGTTATAGACTATAACTTATAGTAATATTATAGTTTTGTACAATGAACAAATTAATAAACGTACGCAATTTGGACAGGATAAAAATATCCGTTTCGATCCTAAAGGACACAGATTTGCACATGTTATTCATATTTTATCGAGTAAAAATGTATAAATAAACGAAAAAGGGAAAGACAAATTACTCACCCATTGGGTTGACACGGGCACCCCTACAAATCAAAATGAAGATTAAATAACTCATTAATGACTCATTATATAAATTTAAATTTATATAAATTCAATCATTGTACTAATATTGATTTTCAAAAGCTCAAGAAGTGTACCTTCACCGCTAATGCATTTCACTCTCTCACGAACTTCAACATTGTAACTAGACAAAGTAAATAAATAGTTAAATAAAACTGAGTAACAAATTAAATATTAAAAAGTATTTACAATGAACAATTATTGTAATACAAGAGTAACATGTTACTTTTCAAAATATGTAAAAATTCCCTTTGGATCGTAAGCAGATTTAGGTTTGTCTAAATAATTTATAAAAGAGCAAACATACGTTAATAGCAGTACATATTAATAAAAGTTCACAAGTGTAGAAAGTATATATAATACGTACAAATTTTAGCTTGACTATGGAGCCATATGAATTTTGTTTCATCATGTTCGGACATTTTCCCAAATACCTGGTAAAATATGATCAGAATTTATAATTCACATTTGTGTCAGTCTTTACGTAAACATACATGAGTATGATTTTAAAAAATTAAATTCATCATTATATGTCATGACTCATGACTAACCTCAAAATATTTACGAAGGAAACTGAATGGTACATAAACTTCGCTGTCATCTTTCTTACACTCTAATATGTATTTCCCATTATTTATATCACCTGTTTATAAAAAGTCAAGCCATATGTTACATTTAGTAAATACACATTACAAGCCGAGATTTCAATTAAATCCTTGACCATGAATTACTCACAAGTTATGTCGAGAATGGACGACGATGGCAACTTTTTCTCAATACTTTTGTTAGTTTTCCTCGGTTTGTCCTCCTTGGCAGCGGATGCTGGATTATACCCGTCAACAAAGTCGTCTTCTTTACCTTTCTGTTTCCCTTTATTCTTCCCTGTCTCTTGAACTTGATCATCATGACTGACAAAGTCGTCAAATGGATAGTCTGTGTCCGAACCCACCTTCACAGCGGGATCCAGTTTGTTGTTGTCAATCCGTTCATGATTTTGATAGTATGCAGAAACATCTTCATCCTGATAACAAAAGAATGACATACATCAATTTAATACCCTTGGTTTCGTATACCTACGTTTTTCAACTTCTAATGTCTTTACTAAGTAAAAGCTAGATAAAAAAGAATACTCACCTTGTCTTTCGCAAAATTCCAACTGTTAAGGCTGACGGCTGATGATGGTTGAAATTTTGCAATAAATAATATTGTGAGACCAACAACCAAAGCTATCATGCCGAAGAGACAGGTTTTGAGGTTCCAAATCCGGGCCATCATCCGTCCTGATTTCTTTGTAGTAAAATGCTAATTGTCTAAATCCATTCTGAGGGTGTTGGTGGAGGTCTGTCCATCACTATAGCCCGTACAGTATAGGGTGAACAAAACAAGTTTAGTATCTGTTCAACATGTTCACTATATACTGTTGATTCTTCATGTAATTAAGTACTTTAATAAATAATTAGCTATTTGGGAGATCATCCCGAGAATCTGTACTTCCGTCCAGTTCAAATTGTGTGCAAGGATATATGTACTAAGGTGAGGCTAAGAACTTTGCATTCAGTTTTTAAAGTGCACTCGAAAAATAAAATGCGTAGAGCAGAAGGGAGGTGAAGGAAGTCTCTCTCTCAATTTTTGCCAAAATTCATATTTGCAGAAATGACAGCAACAAATGTGGATCTGGGAGGTAAGTATATCAGTTATTTTACAGTGCTAATAATTTGGAAATGACTAAAAGATTCTCAAATAAATTTCAGATATGAGGATACCCTACAATGAAAAGCAAGACACATTTACAGAAGACCACCTAGTGTCCAAAGAACCCTTTGCTCAATTTCATGACTGGTTCCAACTTGCCAGTAATACCCCGGG